>JAQBSW010000087.1:0-137500 GCA_029291075.1 Eudiplozoon nipponicum
ACCATTTGGTAAATATTTACTTTGAAGAATATTGAAGGAAATCATGAAATAGTAAATATAAAAGAAAATAATATAGAGCATTTTGACCGCGATCATTACCATTTGGTAAATATTTACTTTGAAGAATATTGAAGGAAATCATGAAATAGTAAATGTAAAAGAAAATAATATAGGGCACTTTGACCGCGATCATTACCATTTGGTAAATATTTACATTGAAGAATATTGAAGGAAATCATGAATACTGGATAACTGACGCGCGCGGTTTGACATGGCTCCGATTTTGTCGCATTCCGATATGGAAAAAATTGTTATGGATCTTCAAAAATCCATGGAATTGATGAAGAATGAAATGTCCATATTGAAGAATGATTCAATTGTGAATGCAAAAAAATTTGAGCAAGTGGTGAAAAGTAATGAAACTTTAAGTGCGCGTATAGTTGATCTAGTTGAACAGAATGAGACATTACTTGTGAAGCTAGACAAGTTACAGACTGATGTTCAACCATGGATTGAATTGGCCGATTTAACTGTGGAAGGTGATATGCTAGTTAAAGATAAATCATCTGGTGAAGAAATGCTAAATATATTAGCAAACGAAGTTTCAGCACGTAATAGCAAACAGGATCAATTAGTTTTATTTAATCTAGATGAAGATGCCGATGTGAAAGACGTCGAGAAATTAAATACTTTAATAAAAGAAGAAACGCATGCAGCTATTACTAAATGCTATAGGGGGGGGGAACGAGCTGATCGTCCAAGGCCTGTAATTGTAAAATTATCAAAAAGGCCAACAAATATGCAATTAGAATCTATCAATAAAAAGAAAGAGGAGATTTTGAGCTTTCACAGCATATTTATTGGACGGGACAAAACGTTCCTCCAACGGAAATTGGCAAAAGTAAAAAAGTTAAAGAACAATCAGGAACGGAAACCGCCAATGTCTGATGAAGCTGTTAAACGGACTCAATCGAGTGAGACTGCAACATCAAAAAACGATGTATCGTTATTAACTGTTGTGGACAGAGGGGGGAAAGGAAGTATGGCCTCGAGGTCCGTGAAAAGAATAGTAAAGAAGCCATCAAGGTTGAATCAGTAAAAGTCGACACTTGTTTAGATAAGTCGCTATCTACATTTACTCTATTTTATGCTAACTCTCGAAGTGTTAAAAATAAGAACTTTTTACTGTGTAATTTTATAATAAGTAACGATTTCGATTTTATAATATTATCCGAAACTTGGCTTAACAGGGATATTAAAAACCATGAATTTGATATTCCTCACTATTCTTTATTCAGAAAGGACAGATCGCTGGATAAAAGAGGTGGAGGAGTACTCATTTATTGTAAATCTGTATTTAAGGCGAAAATTTTACATACTAGTGATGATAATGCTATCATTGATTTCTTATCTATACAATTTGATAATCTGATCTTAGCAGCGGTTTACAGACCGCCGTATGCTACTTTATTTGATGATCAAACATTTACCAATTCTTTTCAATCTATCTTTGACTGCCATGGCTATAATGTAGTGGTAGGTGACTTTAATAAGTTACAGGATTGTGAATTATACAATTTCTTTTCTAACCATGATCTCAAGCAGATTATAAATGAATCAACTAGAGGTTCGCAATGCTTAGATCATGTATATTTAGAAATTGAAATGGTGAAATCGCACAGTTATGAAATTGTCAATTATTTCAAAGAATTGGACCATAAACAAATTATTTTACAATGGAAATTCTTGAGTGGCATAACACAGAAACTAAGTTATGAAAATGCACACCTGCACTGTTCTAGAATAAACTGGAATTTCTTTAGAGAATTAAGCATACTGATTGATTATGAGAGTTTTTGTTTCTTGAATACTGATGAATTTGTTTCTTCTGTTTCATCGTTATTATCTGTTTTATTTCAGACATCTACGTTTACGGACATTATACCGAAACGGATTAATAGGAAATTGTGTAAACTAAGAATTAAACGTGACAATATAATAAAGTGTAGTCTTATTAACAGTATTAAACAAATGAGGTTAGATTCCATTGATAACGAAATTAATTCATCACTGCTAATAATTCGTCATAGATCAGAACGAATTATTTTGGCTAAAATGAAGAGTAATCCTCGATTAGGATTTAAACTCCTCACAGATTACAGTAAATACAAGGAAAAGTTAAAGTTTATACTACCTGTGGATAAAACTGAGTCTGGATTTCTCTGTGAATTGGAGGAAGTATTTGTCAATTTGATATGCAATCCACAGAATGAGAGAACGTTTATAGAACTATCAGATCCTTTGGGAGGCCAGGAACCAGGACTTGTTATTGACAGTGATGAATTGATAAAATTTATGTTAAAAATCAAATCAAAAAAACAAAAAGATCACCTTGGTATTTCGATTGATAATCTAATTCAATTACCCTTAACATTTAGAAATGCACTCTGCAACTTTATAAATAGAATTTTGAATGATGGGAAATTACCAATTGATATATTAACGATTGTAGCTAAGCCGTTGCCAAAAGTTAGTAAGCCAACGTGCGCCAGTGATTATAGATTAATCTCTATTATCCCTTCGTTTTTGAAGATAATAGAACGATTGATACTTGATCATTTAGAACGTATGTTACCGGCTGATTTTGACTTATGTCAACATGGCCTTACGAAAGGTAGATCGACAACTACTAATATGCTTTCCATGTGGAAACATGTAATCACATTAGACGAGAATAAGTTAGATGCATTAATTGTGTTTATAGATATCTCAAAAGCTTTTGACTCTATATCTTTTGATGCTATTTTGAATGCGATTAGTTTGTTGAATATTGAACCTAATATTTTTAGATTACTTAAATACTATCTATATAATCGAAGAATGAGTATTCAAGTAAATGATTTGATATCAAAATCACAACGAGTAACGAGTGGAGTTCCACAGGGATCAAGCTTGGGGCCAATTTTATTTAAAATTGTATTAGATAATTTGGAAACTAAAATCCTTAATGGTCGAGTTTGCAAATTCGCTGATGATTTAAAAATAATCTTCCAAATTGATCCAAAGAATGTCGAATTCTCCAAAAATAATGTGACATTAGATTTGTATGATTTGAGTAAATATTTGATTACACTAGGACTGAGAATAAACAATAAAAAGACGAGAGCTTTAAAAATAGGTAACAGAACAAACTTTCATTATGTTTAGTTTCATGGTGCTGTGATTAATGATGTGTTTGAGATTAAACTTATGCAAGAAATTAAGGATTTAGGCATAACTATTCAATGTACAGCTTCTGCTGAGAGACATATTGAAAGTATAGTAGGCAGTGCCAAGAAAAGATAGGCACTAATAAATCGAAATATCTTATCAAATGATATAAAACTTCAAATGTATATAATATGGATTAGACCAGTACTAGAATATGCTGTTGCTACTTGGAATCCATTAAAAAAGGGTTTGTCTAATAAGATAGAAGCTGCACAAAGAAAAGTTGTGAAACATATTAGTCCTATTTCTTGCACTATATACGCCTCTAGATTACAGTTTATAGCATTGCAATCTCTGTGGTTTCGGAGGATGTGTTATTGTATAAAAGTTTTCCATTTTAACCAGTGGATTGGTGCCTATATGACTCCGATAAGAAAGAGTCATGAAGTTCAAACTAGATCTGGACATTTGGCAATATCTCCTCCTTTGGTGGGGAATGTATCGAGCAAGTTATTCTCTTCCTCGAAAATCTACAAAATTTAAAACCAATTGCCGAAGGGGTTAGGAGCAATGCCTCCATCTAAGATGTCTTTTAAAACATTATCTACTGAACTTGAAAAAGTCTGCAATCCTGCTGATATTTTTTTTATTTTTTTGATTATGATAATACTTTCTCATGGTTGAATAAAAGACAAGGATAATTGTTATTGGAAACAGATTTTATTGAGATTTTTATTTCCAAGTTTTGTATTATTATAATTGAAATGTTATGCACTAGATCTTTAAATTAGTTAACATTACATACAATCAATTGCTAGTCATGGTTCTCAATTTTTGCATAATGTTACACTCGAATTATACCTTAATTGTTCTAATTTGATGATGTATATATTATTCTTTTCAGTCGAACTTTCTGATATTGATATATTGTATTGTACAACTAGTGAGATATACCTCTCACATGAGATTAATTGCACAATTATTGTGATGTGATAATTATTTTAATATATATTGTACAATTTCCAATTTTATTATTTGATGGAATATGTGTGGTTTGAATCCAAATAAAGATATTCTATTCTATTCTATTCTATTCTAATGTAAATGCTCACAATGTAAAACATATGAATGTGTTATCCGAACTACTTAATAACAATGATCAGAAATTTGTTCTAGATTGTGATATGCTAGCCAAATTACTGATATAATCATATCTAAATATAAAAAGGATCATTTAGGAAAATCGTTTGACATTATACATTTTGAGCTCAAAATCCTCTAGATGCATTTATTTCGTTTTTGTAAAAGGATTGATCAATGTCATTGTATCATTTAATATTTTAACAATCATGTTACGACCGCTGCCTAAAATTAACAAAACAAGCCCTAAAAATGATTATATATTAATCTTAACAGTTACTTCATTCTTGAAAATAATCGAACAATTTATATGAAATCACCTAGACTTCACTCATCCATTAGACTGTGATACAAGTCAATATAGATTGAAAAAACGACAATCTACAATCACGGATATCTAATCCAATATTGAATTATATCAAAGATGTCGATTTCAAAATTATGAATGCGCTAAAAGTCTTCAATGATATATCAAACGGGATTGACTCCATCACTTTTGAAGCTATTATGGAGTTGATTAATTCAGTATAAATCGATCTAAGTATATTTACGCTACTTAAATTTGACTTACATTATATTAGTGCAGTGATTTACGTAACGACATTCAATATGAACTAGTAATAATTAGGAATGGAGTTTTCCAAGTTCCTAGATAAGGTCAGATTTCTTTCAAAATTTTATTGCAGGATGTGGTTCTCAAAGGCGAAGTCCGCAAATTTGCTACTGATTTAAAATTTATAAGACCACACGGTCCAACTAACATTGACTTGTCTAAATATAATAAAAAATTAGTTATTGCTGTTCTGAGTAGATTTTATATTAAACTTGGTCCAAAAACAACTTAAAAGCGCAAGCGTTAAAAATTGGCAGTGCGACAGTATTCCTTTACATCTATCAACATGATACCATGAATAATAATGTAATTTAGGCCAAATTTTAAAGTGCAGTTAAGGAATTATGCAAACAATTCAGTGTACAACTTGTGCTGAGAAACGTTATAGGTATAATTTACGGCGTTGAGAAAAGATAGGTGATAATAAGTGGCAATTTATTATCCACAAACAGACTACTAGAAATGTATATTTTTTTAATTAGTCCGATCCTATAATGAACAATGTATTTATATCAAGGTCGCAACTAATGTTCGTTTAATTATAGAAAACTTTTACATTTTACTAGCGTGAACGACAATCCCAAAGCCCCAGCTAGAGAGTTTCGCATCGTTATGAAGTCTACAGATTAACACGTATTGTTGGTGAATGTTAAGACGGATAGTGAGATATTCATTGGCTAAAGCCATGATTTCGAGAACGCCAGGGCAGATGTGGAATTCCTGAAATTCATTTTGGTTTTTGCTAAACGTGCCTTTGTAGGAGGTTTTGTAGTTATTGTAAGAGGTTTTGCGAAGAAGCTATCTATTAAGTGATGCTATACCATTCCTACATAGGCCCGGTAGCTGTTATTAAGATCTGTGCTTATGATTAGTTCCTGATCTTTTTGCGAAAGGTTATTTAAGAAGGCGAAATCAACGCATCATTCTTTTATTAAACCCAATGTTGCAAAACAAAAATTAAAATCGCATAAAATGAGTCACAATAAACACAAAATATAAATCCAGAATGTCTAGGCAGAATTGACATTTTAGTGTAAACGACAAATTATTCAAAACATGTAAATCAAGAATGTTTTGGCTGAATCGTTTTGTTAATGATTGAAAGAGGAAGAAAATATAAATCCAGAATGTCTTAGCAGTGTAATTTAGAGTCACTGATAATTGATGAAGAGCACACAAAATATAAATCCAAGTTTTGATCGTCATGTCACATAAATCCACAGCCTGTTATCAGCGTATTGCTTGCGTGTGTCTTTTATTATTAAACGAAACCCTATTAATTACAATTAAATTTGCATTTGATTGTTGCTAAAATCACAGTTAAGAGAAATATTGTTTAAAACCAGAATAAGCATACGTGACCTTAAAGAAAACTATATTTGTCAAAATGGAGCTTCATTGGGTTTTAACGCGGAGTCGCGCGTTACACCCTATTCGTGGGCTTGTGATCTTCTGTCCTAATGCACGTCAACCATTAAATAAGAAAAGAGCATAATGTAAAAATTGGTCTACAAATGCCTTGATGAGTTTTCATGATGATGTGCAACTACTGCAGGAAGACTGGCAAACGTATAAATCTAATTAACATGTTGACCGATGACGTTTGTCTGGCTGTTCGGCGACGAAGAGAAGGTGTCACTGACTGCTAAATGAGTAAGTGAAACGGTGCGTGTAAGAACGCAAATAATAGAGCTGACGCAGATAGTCAGCATAGCAGGAAAGCGAAATCAAATGCAGGTAGCGAGCTTTTCAGAACGTTTTGACTTAGAAATGCAATACGCTTATATAATTGCAGATCACAAGTGATTGGGTTAGGGATTGTGTGCCTTGTCATTTATCCGGCAAATATATTGTGCATTAATTTACAACATGTCAGCGATATAATTTGATTCGTTACATGAGCTATTGAACTCCACAATGTGATTAGTTAATTTAATATTGGATATCTGGCTCTCTTTTGGTCCATTGTTAGTCAATGAAATTGCGTATTTTATTTGAATTATACTGAAAAAGGTTGGAGATTATAATTAACTCATAATAATTTTGTTTATTTGCATTGAATTAGCTCGAGAATTAATCCCTCTTTTATAAATATTAGAATTTCGTAATTAATCAGGCGGTGATGCATGCGAAGGGAGTATATTCGGTGAAATCCTTAATAAATATACCACAAAATGTACATTTATGCATTTTTTACTTAAGACTATTGTCGAAAAAAATGTTTTATGCATTTACAGATCTGGAATTTACATTATTACCTATGGAAGCAGAATATTTATTGTCGACGAACAATGCCTTATTTTAAAGACTTTTGATTACAGTAAATATGATAATTCTAATATGCAGCCTCTTCTATATTGTATTGTGATGCAATAGATGATGCATCATTAATATTATTTTCAGATTGTGATGCAAAGTTCTCGATCTATCTATGGTCGAAGGATGTCTTGCTTCGTCCGCTTGATACATTAAATGTAGATTATTTCAAAATTTTAAACAACAAAACAAGTATGCAATAACTTGCTTATTCTAAAGCGTTTGATATTACACTTTGTTCTGGGAGTAAAATGCTTTTGATGAAAAATATTAACATTTCATCTTTGCATCAAAGTAGCTTTGTTGTCTTTAACTTTGATAGGCGTTGTTGAAAACGATCTGTCATATCTGGTGGACTGTGTCATGAATGCAGATGTTGTCAGTGTTATGTCCAGTGACAAATTATGCTTTTACTCAAACTATATTAATTGCTTTCTTATATTATCGAAGGTAAATATTTGTCATATTAACTAATAATTTCACAGGATTGCAGATTCATTAATATAGTGGATGTAGATAATAGACAAGTTGTTGAAAGATCATTGCTTTTTAGATATTCTGAAGAATTGATCCTTAAAAAAGCTTTATTAAGTCCTGATGGTTCTTTGCTGCTGGTGCTTGTTAATGATGTAAAAAAATATTAGGTTAATCTTATTTTAGGGCTTTGTGCATGCTATAAGTGTAATGTCCGGAGTTTATTTCAATGAGCTTGATCGTCTCCATGGTGTTGTGGATTTTACAATTGAAAACACTGTAGTGAAGGGTGATATGCATTTAACTTGTGTACCTTTTACAATTGCACTTTTGAGAAAACTCGATGAAAATGATGCTGACGGAGATCAAATGTCAAATCTTATTTTGGAACTAATTGAATTTCCTAGGTAACTATGTGAACTATATTTTTGATTTAAGCTTTTGTGTTATACACCAGGAAATTGTTTCTATAAATGCTGTTTTGAACAGATCTACACAACATGATGTACCTCAACTTGTATTTTCTGAATTCACCAAAAAATGTAATGATTCTGATTTTGTGAATGTTGAAATCAAAGTGATGATTAATATCGACCCATTGGAGAGGTATGTTTAGTTGCTTTAAACGCAACTTTAGATTATTGCAGCTTATCAAAGCTCAGCGGTTTAAAGAAGCACATGAGCTGGCTCATGAAGCCAATCTTAATCGTTCTGTAAGTGTCGCTATTTACTTAGCTGGTCGTTATATTATGTTTTCTTACTAATTTATTTACTGATTTTTGGCAGCCTTTCTGTGATTTGATGTTTACATGGGCTTACATTACCATTTCCTATGTTACTTCCAAAACACAGAACGTATATAGTAAAATATTTATTTGTCGACTGCTATGCATATCAAATTTTGTAGGGCGTTGAACGAAGTATTTAAGTGGCATGTTGACTCATTTATGTCACAATTAACTTTATCCATGCAGAAATGCAAATTTTTACTGTTTCAAACGGAAAGCTAATTTATTCAAATTAGTTCAGTTGTGACCAGAAGGATAAACCAAAGGCAGTATGAACGGAAAGTATAATCTCATGCTGCCTTTGGTTTATCCTTCTGGTCACAACTGAACTAATTTGTTACTAGGTTCGCAAAACCTAATACATACTTGCATATATATTAGTTCTTCGCAACAAACAGTATTTAAGCTAATTTATTGTTGTACTGTCCACTCATTGTGCTAATAAGGAATCTTAAAATTCCGTGTGTTTAATGAATATTGATTTATCGCGTTTGGTTTCTAGCATCCATTACATTTAATTTTTGTTTTTAGATATATGGTTTAGCTATAATAAAAATAAGCCAAACGAATTGTATGATTAGTTAGCGTAATTTGTCGTTGAACTCTATACTTGACCATGGACTGAGAAACATCGTTGTTTTGGCCAATTATTTTATGATTTTCAACTATACGCCCCGATGAATAGTAAATGCGAGTATAAGTTCACTACGCTTATGCTGACCTCGTTACTTCTATATATTACCTGTACGCTTGTCTTGTGATTAAGGCAAATGCATGGGCCAAATTTAACAGGTGTTTTTTAAAGGGTTGTTGCGCAGTGCGAGCTTCATATGATGAATTTCCGAGGGTTGCGTTCGGGGTTTGTTACTTCGCAAAATCAGTTTCACAAAGATCCGATTGATCACCATTTTCAAGTATGCATCTTGTTTTTCTTCGATCAGGCTGGGTGCGTATACGATCCTTTCTTCCGAAAGCTTCAACGTCGTTCATACTAACCATTGGAAATGCGGTGTTAAAATATCTTTGTTTACTGACCTTGTACTGATTCATGTGTGACGACAGTGGCATCATATTTGTCTGACAGATATGACTTGAAGGATTGTTGCACAGTGCTAACTTGCGTTCGCGAGTTGTTGCTTTGCATTATCAGATTTTTAAAGATGGTTTAACACCGCATTTCCAATGGTTAGTATGAACCGTGTTGAATCCTTCGGAAGGAAGGGACGAATACGCACCCAGTCTGATCGAAGAAAAAACAGATGTATACTGGAAAATGGTGATCAATCGAATCTTTATGTAACAGGTATTGTGTGCATACTAACTAATTAGTTCAAGTAGGACTGAAAGGATATGCCTATATCAGTTTTAACATACAGGATAATCTCATGTAAACTCCCGTTTTTTGTTTACTGTCAACTAATCAGTAGGGACGGGCACAACATTCATAAGGAATCATATATTTGGTCGATAATATTTGTAAACTGCAATCCCTATACTAACAAGCATTAAAGCAGTGGTAGAACCTACCATCACAATGGGTTTGGATATAGGTTAAATTTCACTAGAAGTGCAAGTAAATCCCATTCAGAATACCTGCTTCTTAAACAAAATTTTAATCTCTGGCCTCCGTTGATATCGGTTATGATATTTTTTGGTAATCATTACGTCGTTTCACCGATGAAATGCCTCATATTTATTGACTAAATATTTAGCGGGTTTGGGTTTTATGTCAACCATTACTAATTAGTTAACAGTAATCACGAAACGCATGTGCACGTTAACTACGTTTTGTTGATACTGACTTTGGTATTTATGGTTTTATTTTATCTAACTTACCAGGTACGCAATTTTTAATATATTTAAGTTCACCGCAACCAACGGTATCATCATAATTTGTTTGCGCTAGAGGCATGACTGTTTCTCCTTTATTTTCTGTGATAGTCATGATAATAGTAGTGGTTTGACTAGCTCTTGTTCTCTTAATAAGATTTTCACATAAACTATTTTACCAGTAAGGATTATCGTGTATTTTTACGAATATCTATGGTTTTACTTTGAATAACATCCATCAATGAGCATTTTCTTTATCTGTTGCTGATTTTTTAATTTTCTACTTTTGTTTATTTTAGTATACATTTTCCTGCTATATATGTTTTAACTATCTGTTTTAATATTTAATGCAGGAGATTTTTGTTGCAGAGTTTGCCTATTACACAGAATTGATTACTAATTCATTGCCTTTCATGGAACACACTGATTCATCAGTGTCTTGTTCACTTATTAACGATGAATTTATACTGATGTGTCAGCGGGCTATCGATTCACTAGGTGAAATAAAGGTGAGTTATGGTACAATGTTTTTTAAATATTTTATGTTTATAATCTCGTCTTAGTGAATTACTAGCATTTGCTCCTTAATTGAACATTTACAATCAAAATAGACAGTTAAAATATCCTCAGTGCGTTTAAAAAATATTTTCTATCTCTTCATGATTCCTAGGCATTTAGAGTACGGGTATCTATAACAATCTCAAGGAAATTTTCATTTTTACGAAACATTCGTGGTCGCGTTGCGCATTTGATCTATATTCATGATTAGTTTCCTAATGTAAACAAAACTCGCAATTCAATGTCGTTTCTTTTGTAAACTTTAGCTCCTTTCGGTTCTCTATTGCATAGGATTTTTTTGGAAACTACGATTGATATTACCGTTCATACCAACACTGTTCAAATAATTGATGCCTGCTATAATGACACATTGGCCTGTATTCGCATTAATAAGGGTCTTTCTGAACTTGTTTTGTTTGATTTTTAGTTCGAAAAGTATGTGTAATTATTCTGACCTTATTAAATTGTGTTTTTGCTGTGTTAATCAAGCAATTCCTGGTGATAGACGGCTTGTTGAACTCGAAAATGTTGATGATTTTCTTTTATAGGAGAAGAATAAAAAGTTGCAAAGCTGTTAATTAAGCTTAATGAGTGCCCATCCGTTGTTCCGAAGAAAAACACTCCTATACAGGTTTTTATGAGTATCCTTCATCAGGAGTCTAGGATTATGCTTAACGTTGCACTGCTGCCGATTGTCAAAAAAGTTGTCTAGAATTCCTGAAAAAAATAGACGGATCGGCTCTGCTGAGATTCAGATGTATAAGCTGTAACTGATGTTTTTTATTAACAGTCAATGTCTGGATAACTGTAAATCAGTATACTTGCTCAGTTAGGTATAGATACTTTTCTGCTTCGCCTGTTATGGAACACCAATTGTATTAGCTGAAGCTATCTTTGATGGTTGGGACCGCAGAAAGGAGCATTATTGTTTCCGGAGACTATTATTAATCGCTATATCAGATATTTTATAATTTTTTGACAACTAATCGGCCGGCTTCATTGGAAGTGTGCAAGTGCATCTGTTTTCTGCGCCTGTGTTTAGTTGTGCAAAGCGCTGGAACTGTTTCTCAGTACATTTGAGTTCGTCATCATTCTGACACAACTGCCACTTTTTGGTAATTTCTATGCTTCGTTCAGTTTGGATCAGGTAAGCTCCGCACTTAATTGATCATTAGTTTAATTAACGAAACGATCAACTGTGCTCGAAATCTTTTAAATGTGATATTCACATCGTAACTAGTTGGAGTATGTTGCCTGTATTGTTGACCCACTTGTGGTGTTACTTGCGGCTGCAGTTTACTTGGCTACTGAGGCATATCCTGTAAATATCTGGACGCTTTCATTTGTGATATCGGCCACTTGATCAAACCAAACCTTATCTACAATACACATAGCAATCCTGAACGACCATAAATCTGCAGGAATCTATCGATAAGCTGGTTTCTGTTGAGAAGGCTGATTATTTCTGCCTTGTAGGGATATACATGTTGCGTACCATATCAGCGTATTGTCATTTATTTTCTCGTAACATTTCACCGGAAGAGTTTTTATTTTGTTTCTAATTACTCATTAGGATCTCTCTGGACACACTCTGACTGTAATTCAGGCTCTTGATTTGCCAATGCCAACTAAGGAAATGCAAGTTAAAGTTCTCTCTGACCTGGCTGATAAAGTAAGCTATATACTTTTATTTTGCACTTTTTCAATACAATAAGGTTATTTTATCATTACTGATTAAATTTTTTCTATGATTTCTTGGACGCTCTAGCTAAAGGTTTTGGCTTGGAAGTGAACAAAGCCTGCACAACACGTGCATCTGTTTCTCTTTTCAAACTAAATTATAATATCCTAGCTGCATATCATCCTTCGCGTTCTTAAAATTTACTAGCTTTAAACATTTGATGGAAGTGAATTAAAGACACTAACACTTAAGTGCAGAGAGTGTCATTCTCGCCATAATGGGATTATATGTTTTACTCCTCAAGTGCTCCATCGAAAAAGCCTTGATTCTAATACCTAAGGACTGAAGCTCTACAAGAGAAGATTAACGAAGCTATTTTATGTTATTTTTCATAAATGTTAATATATGATTTTGTTGTCATGCAGAACAATACAAATGTCTGTAGTTACTAATTTTTCACTGCCATAATTAAATATACTCTTTCTGGGAACATTTTTGCGTGGTTGGTTATATAAATTCCATTGATCAAGCTTGTATATTTTAGATAAATAAAAATTCATTATACTAGTTTATTTTATTGTTGGAAATGTTTTCGTATATATTTCCAATACCAACATTTCTCGGATTAGATTTATGCAACGAGTATGTTTATTCTATTTCGTGTGAATTTCTAGAAATGATTCGACCAAGCTTCATATTTTACTAATAAACAATCATATTTGTGAAATAATCATCGTTTACCATACAAGTTTCCGGCTTCACGACCATGAGCACTAGTTAGTCAGCCTGGTATTGGTAATCTTAACCTTTAAATACTATATATTAAGGAGAACTAAAATATATGCAAGTATGTATTAAGTGTTGCGTACCTAGTAACAAACTAGTTCACTTGTCACCAGAAGGATAAACAAAAGACATCATGAACGCAAAATATGATTTCATGCTCATTCGTTTCGTGCTTACTAGCGACTCATCAGTAAGAGCCGGTATTACGCCCTTTAACCACTATATATTGGGGTGAGGAATGTGGGATAATAGGACGAAACTAATTTGTTACTATGTTTGCAACACCTAATACATACTTATTAGCATTAACCTTGTCTAATTTAACGTAGTACAGCTATCATTCCGTTTCATATGAGCCCTCGAGTTTTGCTTAACTACAAAGTAAAGACTGGTTTCACCTAAGTACTGACAGAATGAGAGTAAGTGTGCCAGACGAAATAAGGCGGTTTCGGATTTTCAAGGAAATTTATACCACTGTCACATGAGCAGATAACACTCATCAGTCATGATTGGCAGGATATCTGAATACAACCAAACGCAGTTATGAATGGGCTACCTAATGTTTTTTTGCAGCCTACATATAACTATGATTATTACGAATTATAATGAATAAATACTGCATCTGCTATCATGCAGGATAAAAAGGATCGCCTTATTTACTGAGATTTGCGAGGCGGATAAACGAAATCAAGCTATTGCAGACACCTGTATCTTCGATTTTATCTACTTACCTTATTCTCTTTTCAATCTAAAAATATTGCTCTTTGGATGATATGAATATGATTTCGGTTTGCTCAATATCGAAAATATTTCAAATAATCTAACATTCATTAAACCAAGGCTTGTTTTTAATGTCAGCGCATTTAATGTACGACCATTGAAACAACAAAATTATGGATAAATCAGGAAGACAGTGGATGCAAACAAATCGGATCGCAACCCGATAATCAGGTAAACTTGACAACAAACAGCCCTCGCACATACTTTAGATAAATTTTAAATCGGTATATGTTGCGTATTCGAGTAAAAAATTCAGGATACTACGAGCATTATAAAACTGGGTGCACCATCCTTATTTAAAGATTATTTGCTTCGAATCTTTGGTTCAAGGGAATTTGTTCTTAGCTCATAGTCTGAAGCTTGTTTAACTGAATGGATCCCTGTTAACAGCGACTGCGTGCTTCACGCCTAAATGTATCAACAAAAGCAAAGCCAGTAACCTAAATCAGCGTTGCCTTTTTTATTTGCATATTATCACCGATTGTAGTAGAGACGACAGCACGGACGTTTTTGCTCATAATTCTGCTCTTTACCAAGTGAAGCAAGAATTTCAGATTTAGTCATGGTTATGGTTGACATGAATGCTCAAGTTGGGCGCTTACGAAACGTAGAGTTTTATCTATGTTGTAGACACACTTTAACTTCAATGTACAAAATAAAAGCAAACGACTGTTGGATAGCTGTGTAGCACATATATTATACGTAAGTAGCACAAGTTTCAAACGTAGTGTAAGGGCCCAAATAGATCATGTTGATATTATTTACATCTGACGTGATTGCATTTAGTGTTGCAGTTCGTTTTAGAACATGTGTGTTGACTCGGATCATTCACCTATCCGTTGTAGATTTGCACTTATATTTTGTCGAAAAAGAAATAAGATTAAATCTTAAAATTATATAAGCATACTCGAACCACCGTCTTTCCAAAAAAACTATGAATTTGAAGTTAATATTTTGCGGTGTGTGAGCATTCGGGTTCTCAATGCCGCGTTTTGCGTACGCGGGTAATAGCTGTACACGGGCAGTTACACAAAGATCCGATATTTCACATTTTCCAATTTTGTTTTGTCTTTGATCGGGTTGACTCATTTTTACTTCAACTGGAAATGCGGTTCTATCACATCTTTGTTTACTGGCGACGTTTCGGTGCCTACTTTCCAGCACCATCATCAGGCAACACAACACTGATCACAATAGCAGATTTAAGCAAATGTGGTAACCTCGTTCCAAAACCATTCTATTTATATATATTTGACTCAACACTATTTTAATCATAGGATTTGTCTCAGTAACTAAACTCAATATATAACTTTTTATAATTAGCAGACCAATCATTACCTCACCTATACATCATCTCATCTCGTATGCAGAATATTTTAGGGGAGAGAGACAGTATCGAACCTTTTGTTATTTGTTATAACTGTTTTGCTACTATGTCACGGTAATCAAAATTTAAAAATGCTAAAACTAAAACCTTGACTATCATATACTGTATTTTATTTAAAGCCGGGAACTCTAATGTATACAATGGTGTGTGAGGTATTGCGCACATAGCAACAAATTAGTTCAAATATGGAGCAGCAAGTTACGTAGATGGATGGAGAGTGAATGTTATAGCGACGCTTAGGTGAACGATTAAAGAGAGAAAGATAGAGATAGTCTGGACAACTGACGTTTTTCAAAAAAACTAATCGTAAGCACAATGCGAAGTTAATCAACTATTGGAAATAATTGCATAAGAATATTTGCTCATATGACTAAAATAATTCATTATATCTATATACATATATATCTAAATATAATATCGTAACACCTTTATATATATATATATATATCGAGAAAAAGGACCATTGATAATTATTAAACATGAATAATTTCTATTCTTATTATATATTTATTTATTACGTTAGTCACACCTTATATCAATATATAAAATACATGTCAATATGTATAAAAACATATATATGAATATAAGCAACAGTATGAGACCAACATCCCTAATCCCATATATATATATATATATATATATATATATATATATATATATAGTAATATATATATATATATATATGTACATTAGTAATAAATATTTATTAGGTTATGCATCATCATTTCCAGCCACACAAAAGTCAAGTGACTAATGTTTCACTGCCATATAACCATAACGAGTGAAAAAAGTATAAAAGTGAATTTAGATAAATTATTATTAAGATTTACGAGAGAGGGGGAGGGGTTGAGAGAGAAATAAAACCTTGCTATTATGAGTAAATTTATCAGGATAACTCACAGAAATGAGGCAAACTAAACCTCTCCACAACACCATTATAGCCAAGTTAGCATTCGGGCAAGGCGACATCAGCAACACAGCTTCCTTGCGGATTTCACCGTATCACGTCATAAACAAACCGAACCTCGCAGCTAACTTTGCCCTACTAAGAAAATAAAGTTACGAAGATGATTCTACTATGCATCTGCAACAAGATCGCCACTGAGCTCGATTCGCTGCCATATCGCTAAGGGTTTCTAACCAAGAACTGTGATGTGCACGAGGACCCCATCCCGGCAGACGGGTGGATCCTATACTACCCAATTTAGATGTAAGTGACTTTAATTGTTTCTGCCATGTCAAAATCTGCCCACCTTGTTTCTTACGCCAATTAGGTGCTGGATGAGATAACAGAGCTCTATTGGGCAATCGGAATGAGGGCATACGCAAAACGTGACCGAGCCATCGAAGTTGATGGAGCCTTATTTGCTTTTCTAAAGACGAGCACTTATTGTCAGATCCAAAAATACGTCTGCGGATGTCAACGTTAGTTATTCGTTGTTGGTAACCGACATGTGCTATACTTCTCAAACAGCGATGATCAAATGCCTGTAAGCGTCTCAGATCATCAACTCTAAGAGGCCAAGTTTCACTAGCGTATAGTAAGACTGCGCGTACAGATGCATTGTAAACACGACCTTTAAGGCAAAGTGAAATATTCGCGTTTCTCCATAAATGACGAAGGTTCGAGAAAGCTACTCTAGCTTTCGCGATCCGTATTCTCACCTCGTCAGACATATTTCCTACGTTATTGATAGAGCTCCCAAGATATGTAAACCTGTCGACTATGTCAAGATCTTCATTCTGCAGTCGCAACGTTGGGGTTAGTGGTGGGTGATCCTGTAACAGTATCTTACATTTAGAGGGTGCGAATTTCATACCGAAAGACGGAACAACGTTTACTAATCTATTTAAGGTGGTCTGGGCAGCATGCTGATTGTCGAATAATAGTACGATATCGTCCGCATAGTCAAAATTGACTAGTTTATCTCCCAGGAGAACTTCAACTCCAGCGTCCTGAATGTGTGAGAGAGTGTTGTTCATAATAACATCGATTACAAAATTAAGCAAAAATGGGGAAAGTGGACAACCTTGACAAACACCACTGCTGGTTGTAAAGTTATGCGTTAATTCGTTGTAAACCTTAACGCGACCAGAAGTATTTGTGTAGAGATCTCGTATAATATTAACAAATTTAGTGGGCACACCGCTTTTCGACAAGATATGGAATAAAACATTGCGATCCACCGAATCAAATGCACCCTTGAAGTCTAGAAAGACGACTATTGTGGGACGGTGATATAAATGTCTCTGTTCGAGAACTTGCAATACCAACGCCCCATTTACCGGCTTGAGAGGACTCTGTGGAACCAGATGTTCGAAGCCAATAACGCGTAGATAGGGATGGTGCAACTAGTTCTGTAATACACGTAGGATCCTGTATTCTGGTTTCAGATACGCAACATATGTCGATTTCTAATTTATCCAACTTCCGCCCAAGAGTTTCATGTTGTCCAAGTTGTTTTAATGTTCGCACATTAAATGCGCCTACGTTAAAACCTAACTTAGGTTTAATGAATGATCGTCTACTAGAACCATTTTCGATATTTGGCAACCTAGTATTGAGTTCAGTGTTATGATCTAAACCAACCATATATATAGTATCTAAAATAGTGTTATTGTTAGATTGAGAAGAGGAAGGGGAAGGAAAGGAGGCAGAATCGAAGATAGAGTTGCCTGCAGTAGCCTGTTTTCGCTTATCCACCCTGCACGGCTCAGCAGATAAGGCGACCTTTTTTATACTGCGCGACGGCCGATGCAGTATGTAATTATTGTAAGTTGTACTTGTCATGGTTATATGTGAATTGTAAAAGAACACTAGGTCGCCCATTCCTAGTGATGGTTTTTATTCTGAGTTTTCCTTCTCCCAGATAGTCTGCCAACCAAAGCTGATGAGCACTATCTGCCCAGATGCCAGTGGCCAGAGTTTCCTTCAACAGCCGAAACTTGCCCCTCACGTCTGGAACGCCTGCTCTCATTCCGTCACTACACATTTAACAAAAAGTTACAGTGCAGTTAGACCAAACTCGAGGCTTCACATAAAACGGGATGATGGCTGTCTCTTTATGACCCGTCAAGGTTCATGCTACCCATCTCGGTTGTCAGGCCTGAATTTCTATGGCTACGGGCCTTAATAATATATCTAAAGCGACATGGGCAGAATCTCGGTTGACGAATTAAAACTAAAGACTGTGCATCCAAAGGTGTTGCGAAGATAGCGTACAGAAGAAAGCTACTGTTCGAGGGCCACAAACTAATTCGTTATGCTCCTAATCTAACTTTTTCTTTAATCTGTGATTTACGCATAGCCCTGATGTGGCATAGAATAATCCAAGCGGAAAACTTAGATGAGATTTGTGTCAATCTTAAACCAAATTGGCCATAGGCTTATTTTTTAGGAATGGAAATTATTGTGGATACGGCCAAGCAGCTGAAACGAAATGTCGAAAGATCGGCATTGATTGGCTTATAAAAGCGTACGTCAACGTGCATTAGCATTACTGCAACTAAATGGTATTAGATACTGATTTTGGCGAGTATGTATTATATGTTGCGAACCTAGTAACAAATTAGTTCAATTATGGCCAAAAGGATAAACCAAAGACAGCATGAACGGAAAGTATAATATCGTGCACATTCGTTTCGTGCTTACTGGCGATTCATCTATATGAGCCGGTATTACGCCCGTTACCCACTTTATATTTGGGTGAGAAATGTTGGAAAATAGGACGGAACAATCTCCTAGACGAATGTGTAAACCTGCAGTTGTAAGGCTAACGTCATATATAGTCACGAAAATGCGTCTTCAACGATAACTCATTATATATATTATATATATATTATATATATATATATATATATATAAATGAATTGTAGTGATAAATAATTATTCATGTTCAGGTCAGTAGCTCGATACCAAATATTTATAGTACCGGAAAAGGTACAAGATATTGTTGATACGAGTCGATATTAATTACGATGACTACGCGATAATAAATGAATTACAACTATTTCTGAACAACTGTTACTCCAGTAAATCCATACACTTGATCAATATCAGTTATCACATTTCGCGGTAATCATGACATCATACATTTCAATATATAACAGTTAGATACTTTTTGTGGCGGAGAACTAACGAATGTGCAGGAGATTATAATTTCCGTTTGGTTTATCCTTCTGGTCAGAATTGAACTAATTTGTTACTAGATTCGCAACACCTAATACATACTTACATATATATTGGTTCTTCGCCACAAACTGTATCTAACTATTATATATTTAATTGAATGATGTCATGATTACAGCGAAATTAGATAACTGATATCGATCAAGGCCAGAGTTTATGGATTTACTGGAGTAGCAGGTGTTCAGAAATAGTTGTAATTCTCAATTTTGTTTATCTATAGCATAAATTGAAATCCATCATGGTGGTACTATGTACCGACTCAGCAACCATAGTGCTAGTTCCTTGTATTTATCAGTACTATAATGTTGGTATCGTGTACTGACACAAAAGCCATAGTGTTGGTATTCTTTACAAACTCGCTATGTATATTATATTTAGTGAGTTAGCGTGGATGTCGCATTGTCGAGACTTTATATTGTATTAGCGTCACTAATACAGGTTTACACATGCGTCTAGGAGATTGTTCCGTCCTATTTTTCCACATTCCCCACCCAAACATATAGTGGGTAAAGAGCCTAATGCCGGCTTCTTCTGATGAATCGCCAGTAAGCTCGAAACAAATGTGCACGATATTATACTTTCCGTTCATGCTGTTTTTGGTTCATCCTTCTGGTCATAATTGAACTAATTTGTTATTAGGTTCGCAACACCTAATACATACTTACTAAATGGTATTACTTGAGTATAGTATACCCATGCTTCATTGTAGGCCAAAGATGTAAATTATAATTATGTGGGGGCGAAAAAAAAGAACACTAGGTCGCTCATTTTCAGGTGGGAGATTAAGATTTTGTTAGTTTTATTTTTTCCGTTGGCCTGTCTGTTATGAAAAACTATAGCAGTGATGAAATGCCTGAATATAGCCCAATGTATCATAAAAGCACACAAACCATCACATAATCTGTAAGTTGCAGTCTTCAGTGATGGAATCGATGACGATGTCAACGTAGCTTATTTTTATTTTATAAAAAGTATGCACTATACATCTCAACCAATCGAAATTGACTTGGATTTGCTGTCTGAATGAGCTAATCCTATGATATGGAACTATCGTAGGAAATGAGGCATTCCTTGTGCCCATGCTTCTTGCTGTGAAAAATCGACAAACTTTTTATAGTATAATTATATCAATAAGATCAATTAACAGGGAACACCGGTATTGAGTAGTCCTACTCACGTTCATTAATCTTTGTGAAACTAAGATACCCAGATTTGCTTTAGGAGTCGTGGTAATAATGAAACTGTACTTGCAGTGTTGTTCCATGCTTGTGAGATTGCGTCATCAATAGGAGAAAATTAAAGACCTTAGCAGTCGTTTTGTCACTATTGCCTAGGAAAAATAGCACAGGTTTATCATAAGCAACGTATGAATAACGTTGATATTGGAAGGCGTTTTTGCCCTCGACCACAAGTGCTCTTTATCGGAATTGTTGCACATATCACGGCCGATACGACTGGTTAGCTCCAACCGAAAATGCTCAAACGTTTTCTAAGAGCTGATAGTAGTAAATCGGCTTCAAAATTCGCATTTAAATAGGTTTAGTTTTGAAATACAGCACTGGTAGTTTTCCATTAAAAATAGCGCTTGGTATCTTGTGAAATATTTTGCGTGAGCAATTTATCAACGTAAGTGTACTCCTAATTTTGAAATTACTTTTCTATGGCTTAAAGTCGACATTTTACATTTACGCATAGCTTTTTTTGTTCTTGTGTTTTCAGGCCAATACAACTAAGGAGATAAGCGATTTGATGGATAGAAATTCAAATTTAGATGAAGAGTTGACATCCTGTAAAAAGGTAAGGTGAAATTCGTTCATGCATGTGCGCACTTTTTTTAATACAATTGATTTCAGCGTATGAACTGGAGACTATATTATTGATATTTGAGCAATGATATATTGAGTGGTTGGTGGTTAAAATTATTTAATCAGTCGCACCACATTGGAAAACTACCTTCTGTGGCACAACATTGAAAACTATCTTACGTCAAATGTACTGGCACGTTCCCACCATCCATGGTTTCATCATATAGAGTTAAACCTATATATATATATATATATATATATATATATATATATATATATATATATATGCATGGGAATTAATCTAATTATCAGTTCTGCACAAAATACTTTATAATGGTATATCTCCATGCATTAAATCCAGATCCAGTTTCATTATTTCGGATAATCAACACGGATTTGTGACTGGACGCTCTTTCTCGACTAATCTAGATAGTTTCTTAACTCATTGATATTCCTCCATTTGTCCAGAACACAACCACCCTCTCCTCTTTTTCGATATTTCTAAGGCATTCGACTCCGTCTCCTTCTTGGCGATTGAATCCGCCATATTGAGTAATGACATTTGCGGTCGCGTCTTTAGGCTTATCTGTTACTATCTCTGAAACTACTTGATTTCTGTAAGAATCGGCATCAACCTCTATCCGTTCTGGCGTTCTGCATGAATAGTACTCGGCTCTTTTTATTTCAATGTTGCGCTTTCACAAATTCGTGTTAAAGATACCAAATTCGAACATTTTAAATATGCCGATGATATGATAATCGTTTTTAACTGCTCTGCTAACCTCAGCTTCTTCGTATCAACAATCACATAGCTGCTATCCTTACTGCAAGCTCAACTTTGCGAAATTGGCCTCAAGTGTAACATGTATAAGACTCATTCACTGAAGCCTGATTACGGCACTTTGACGCCTACCAACCTCTTCCTGGATACAGAAACCATCGATTATGTCAAACACTTATGTATCACAATATCTAAGTCAGTGGACTTATCAATACACCTCAACCGATTTACATCGAAGCTCTTCAAATGGGCTTGTTTAATATGCTTCATGACACAATTCTATCCTCAAACTTTATTCAAAGCTTATCTCCTGCCTTTCATATTCTATACTAGTGAATTTTACTGTCCCCTCGCGTTGACATCCTATGCCATAGAGCAGATAGCCTCTCGCTTTCAGAAATGGGTCGTAGCTCTCGGTCGGGCTTATCGAGAGTGCCTCCTATATTTTAATCGCCATATAAGAGTCATCTCCTTCTTACATGAGGTCTCCACGAGTATTTCGTTGTCGAATTTTCTAACCCTTTACACTCATATGTCGCACATAATTATAAATCCTCAATCAAATTCATCCATACTTCCAACATTTTAAAAATATTTTCCTTTTTTCCAAGGCGCGTGTGTTTTCAACACACTACTCGCGATGGGAGAAGCACTACTACCACACGATGAGTTTAAGACTGCGCTTAATCTTCATTTCTTTAATAACTTCCTCTTGGACAACACTAAATGGAAACGCAACCTGTTTCTCTCTCTCTCACTGGTACTACACGTGGTTGTTATTCAACTTAAAAATGGCTCATTACCCGGCTCTAGTGACGTTCGCATATTTTGGAGGATACTCTTTGTGCCATTCGCTCACAAAGGCCTGTTTATCATCCTTTTAAATTCTACTGAAGCTTTCCTCTATTTCAGCTTCATTGGATCCTCATCGGACTACAGGTAAAAAAACATTCTGCTGTTTATCGCCTAATGAGTGCATCAATTGGAATGCTACAAAAATTATGCGTGCATGCTGCTATTTTCTGTATTCTACTGTCAATCGAAATTGCGTCATTTCCAAATAATTCATTCTAGTCGATATGATCCTTGTCAGATATATAGTTCGTTGGTTTGGACGTGGGGCTCCGATACCACCGGCAAGCGGTACTTTTACCTATTGTGTACCAGCCTCATTGCTAGCTTTACTGATAAACAACTGTTAGTCATTGTTTCACTCATTTTTAAATAATCCTGCTTTCGATTCGAACCTTGATCTTTTCAACTATTACGCCAGATAGCCTTTGTTGCCAACTAACTAATCGTGTTCTAATGAGGGCAAGCCTTAACATATCAATACGTATGATTGACGGTGGTTGTGCTGTGTTATGTGATTGATTAATTTTTATTGCATATCTGATAACATGACTTTTATACTATTAGTAATGCGCCTGATTTGGATATAAACTATTTGTATGGTGATCTGATATCTGATGCCAGTCCTATCAGCGGTATTTTCGTGGAGCCTTCATTCACCAATTCATACATATGTTCTTGGTAGTTACCATCACCACCAATGTTTCTAATAGTATATATCTGTACCATGATATTTCCTGTGCATATTGTTAGAGTGGCTATCACCATCTAAGCTCTAGGGAATGCTAGAGCTAAGGCGAGTTACACCACTTTCTTTTTATTATCGGTGTGGTTCACTCGCCATCATGCTGATCCTCCAGACGTCAAGTGAATAAGCCTATTTTGAATGGCTGTTTGGCTATTTGCCGTTTTCAATACTTCAAAATTATAGTTCTTTCACAGCCAAAAAATAATTGAAAATATTCATGATCATGAGAAAATTAAACATCTTTATATCAGTTTAATGTAATGGCACTTTTGAAATGAAGATGATAACGGTGTTGGTGATGATGATGGTGATTTTTGTGATTATTCTGAGGATGACTGTGGGGTTGGTGTTATTGAGCCCAGGTGATAGGGCTGCCTTTAATGATAATGATCGCTTCACAACATTTTATGCTGTTTCAAATCTTTGCTTTACTTCAGGTGTCATTCGTTTTCGCTGTCTGGTGCTATTTTTTATCCTGTTATGTATACTCTACACCATTATGCTGTTGTCTATTCGTAATAACACGAAGCTTTGATTATTTTTAATGCCTGCGGAACCCACGTGGCGCTATCTGGTCACAGCCATCTTATCTTATGCAAAGCCTTGCTTTATGCCTTACTGCGCATATGTATTGGCAGAATGAGACAGTGCGCCAGGCGCGAAGGAAAAATTTAGGTTATCAAAGGAAATTGGCCACTGGATGGGATGCTCGGAGCGCGAGGCGTTAATAGCTATTAAAATATTAATCCATTAGATCTAGAACAATTTGTAGCGAAGTCGGTTTGGTAGGTCTGTGCAGCATCGTACAGCTTTGACATTCGCTGTGTGCTTTTACTGTTGTGGTGTGCGGCCTATGTTATATTTGTGTTTTCTTTTGTGTGCAACATTGGTTTATTATACTAAATTAACACTAGTTGCTATTGAATTTTTCACCTCTATGATCTCTTTCATTTAGAATCTCTTTTTTGCATTATTTGCTACACTAACTACTTTGTGTTAGTAACTCTGTATCTATTTTTATCACAAAATTTTTTTTCACAGCTATTAATGACACCTTCTTTGGTTACATTATTCTTTTCTACGTTCAGTAGCCCTGGAAGATTTTTAATTCAATGGCCGAATTTCCTTGTATCACACAAGGTTGTCACAGCTGTCAATTGGTGTCAGGTTGCTTTCTTGATACTGTCCATACTAATAGCGAGCGTTTCATGCTGTCTTTGGTAGTCAAAGTTTAGCTTCTCGTCTACACGTGGCGTACGTGCTTTCATTGACAGGATAAGGTAGAAATCTTTTTCTGGTGCCATTCTAACAAAGTCAAGCATTCTTAATAGATGGCTTTCATTAACATTCGTCTTTAGATCATCTAGGCGCAGAAGATGGAAAATAAACAAGTATGTGGTTAACGGTTTTCATTCATAATGACGTCTGCCTATCTATCCAATCATCATCATCATCATTTCCAGCCACACAAAAGTCAAGTGACTAATGTTTCACTGCCATATAACTTGTCGTGGTTATATGTGGACTGTAAAAGAACACTAGGTCGCCCATTCCTAGTGATGGTTTTTATTCTGAGTTTTCCTTCTCCTAGATAGTCTGCATGGGGTTTATATTCTGCTGTAGTATCTCTTTTGATCGCATTATATTACCTTATAATTGGTACATTATTTACTGTTGTATCTTGATTCACGCAGGCGTTGCTTAGCGCTCAACAGTCCTGTAGTGAAATCTCAGCCACAGCGAGCGAACGCGAGTCGGCCTTAAATCGTTGTTTCAACGAACAATTAGAGGCGCTAAAAGTGACACATGAAAATGCCGAGGTCGAAATGAAGGCTCGTTACGACGCGGAGTGTAAAGCGAACCGGTTGACCAGCGAAGCCGAGCTGGCCATCTTGAAGCGTGATCTCAGTGAACAGCTAACAAGCAATCGCTCTTTGCTGGAGTCGCGCCAGTCCTGTGAACAAGAGCTGGACACCACCAAAAAAGAATTGCAGGTGGCGGATGAAAAAGTTCGAAGGTTAAAATCTGAATTGGAGGTAACCTTTTCCTATATATTATTCCTACAGACAGCATACGAAAAACTGTCTGGTGTGTCATATGTTTAGGCACTTGGATATCTCTATTCTGGATCAGTCAATCACATAAATCTACATTCAGAACAGAGTTTATTTCAAAGACTGAACACTACTATGTCTAACTCCCGTCCAAATATGTGCCTGTCACGTAGTTAGGCATCACTACGTTATTCTTGTCTATGTGGTTGGTGAGGCTCGGTCGATCTGGTTGGGATCAGCCAGAACGATAATCATAAATGTACTCCGAGTTCGGAGCATGGATGTCGTTACGATTTATTTTACTGAAGCCTGGTTTTATTGTTCGGTAACTAATTGTCTATCTACACTGATCCAATCATAGTTAATCATAGCTAGATCGAGATAATTTATCAAGCTGTTGTAGTTTGCAGTATTATATTTGAACATTGTTAATGGCAATGTCTTGACTAAACAGGTATAGTTTGGCCCGTAGCTATAGAAATTTCGGCTTGACGACCGGTGGGCTCAAGCTAGTCGACCCCGGATTGGTAACATGAACCTTGCCGGGCCATAAAGGGACAGCCATTATCCCGTTTCATGTGAAGCCTCGAGTTTGGTCTAACTGCACTCTAACTTCTTGTTAAATGTGTAGTGAGGGAATAAGAGCAAGCATTCCAGACGTGAGGGGCAAGTTTCGGCTGCTGAAGGAAACTCTGGCCACTGGCATCTGGGCAGATAGTGCTCATCAGCTTTGGTTGGCAGACTATCTAGGAGAAGGAAAACTCAAGAATAAAAACCACTAGGAATGGGCGGCCCAGTGTTCTTTACAGTCCACATATAACCATGACAAGTACAATTTACAATAATTACATACTGCATCGGCCGTCGCGCAGTATAAAAGGGTCGCCTTATCTGCTGAGCCGTGCAGGGTGGATAAGCGAAAACAGGCTACTTGCAGGCAACTCCAACTCTATATTCGATTCTGCGTCCTTTCCTTCCCCTTTCCTCTTCTCAATCTTTACAATAATCCCCTTCTTTAGATACTATATATGGTTGGTTTAGATCTAACACTGAGCCCAATACTAGGTTGCCAAATATCGAAAATGGTTCTTGTAGACGATCATTCATTAAACCTAAGTTAGGTTTTAACGTAGGCGCATTTAATGCGCGAACATTAAAACAACTTGGACAGCAAGAATCTCTTGCTCGTACGTTGGATAAATTAGGAATCGACATATGTTGCGTATCTGAAATCGGAATACAGTGATCCCACAAAAATTACAGAACTAGTTGCACCATCCCTATCTACGCGTTATTGGCTTCGAACATCGGTTCCACAGAGTCCCTTCTGCCGGTATCGGGTTATTGCTCTTAGCGCGCGAGCTGAAGCTTGCTTAATTGAATGGATCCCCTTTAAATAGTCGATTGTGCGGCACGTTTAAATACATCTAAAATCAAAGCAAAAAACCGTTATCATCGTTGCCTCTTTCGTTGTATCTGCATATGCTCCTACCGAACATGCCCTTATCCGTTGTAGATTTGCTCTAAAATTTTCCGGGAAAATAATTAAGAATAAACCCCAAATTGATGTAGGCAAACTCGAACAACCGTCCATCCGACAAAACTATGAAAATATTCTTAAGGCTAATCTAACTGGTCTGAATAGCGAAAATCCGAATATACTTTGGTCCAAGATAAGTTCCATTATGCACAATGCAGGTACTACTGTATGTGGCATAGCAGGCCCCCATAGAAATAATCACTGGCTCTCTGTAAAATCTATGGAGATACTCGAAATAAGGCGCCAAATTCCACCTGGCTGGACTCATAATAATACCCGTCGCAATATAAGACGCCAACTTAAGTGCAGTCTAAAAGGCGATCTCGGAAACTTTTGGAACAGAAAGACTGAAGAAATGGAAGCAGCGTTCGCGTCAGGTAATAGTCGCTGTTTGTTCCAACTTATCCGCGCAACAGGTCCGAGAAAGTTAAAAGTTAGCGAAACTATAAATGATAGTAACAACAAATTAATAACCGATAAAATAAGTCGTATTGACAGGTGGGCTGAACACTTTAGAGATCAATTTTCTTGGCCACCCGCGTCGGTTCCGCTTCCCGAAAGCATGTCTGCATCAACAGTGTGGAATGTTAGTCCCGAAGAACCATCCGAGTTAGAAGTAAGCGATGCAATCCTATCTCTTAAGCGCCGCAAAGCCGCCGGCCCCGATGATCTGCTTCCGGGATTGTTTAAGGATGGTGGCGATATAATTTCAGGAGCGTTAACCAAACTTTTTCATACTATATGGAATGAGGAAACCGTAGCACTTGACTGGAATGAGTCGACCATCATTCCCATCTTCAAAAAAGGCAATCGTAATTCGTGCGAAAACCATCGTGGTACAAGCTTGACTCCGGTCGTATCTAGGTTATTTGCTTCGATTATCCTACGTTGTCTTAGCGCTTCACGTGAATCACATACACGAGAAGAACTGGCCGGATTCCGCGCAGGACGAGGTTGTATAGATAATATTTTTACGTTAAAGCAAGTTCTCGAACAAAGACATTTATATCACTGTCCCACCATAGTCGTATTTCTAGACTTCAATGGTGCATTTGATTCGGTGGATCGCAATGTTTTATTCCATATCTTGTCCAAAAGCCTTGTCGAAAAGCGGTGTGCCCACTAAATTTGTTAATATTATACGAGCTCTCTACACAAATACTTCTGGTCGCGTTAAGGTTTACAACGAATTAACGCATAACTTTACAACCAGCAGTGGTGTTCGTCAAGGTTGTCCACTTTCCCCATTTTTGTTTAATTTTGTAATCGATGCTATTATGAACAACACTCTCTCACACATTCAGGACGCTGGAGTTGAAGTTCTCCCGGGAGATAAACTAGTCGATCTTGACTATGCGGACGATATCGTACTATTATTCGACAATCAGCATGCTGCCCAGACCACCTTAAATAGATTAGCAAACGTTGTTCCGTCTTTCGGTATGAAATTCGCACCCTCTAAATGTAAGATACTGTTACAGGATCACCCACCACTCACTCCAACGTTGCGACTGCAGAATGAAGATCTTGACATAGTCGACAGGTTTACATATCTTGGGAGCTCTATCAATAACGTAGGCAATATGTCCGACGAGGTGAGAATACGGATCGCGAAAGCTAGAGTAGCTTTCTCGAACCTTCGTCATTTATGGAGAAACGCGAATATTTCACTTTGCCTTAAAGGTCGTGTTTACAATGCATCTGTACGCGCAGTCTTACTATACGCTAGTGAAACTTGGCCTCTTAGAGTTGATGATCTGAGACGCTTACAGGCATTCGATCATCGTTGTTTGAGAAGTATAGCACATGTTGGTTACCAACAACGAATAACTAACGTTGACATCCGTAGACGTATTTTTGGATCTGACAATAAGTGCTCGTCTTTAGAAAAGCAAATAAGGCTCCATCAACTTCGTTGGCTCGGTCACGTTTTGCGTATGCCCTCATTCCGATTGCCCAATAGAGCTCTGTTCTCTCATCCAGCACCAAATTGGCGTAAGAAACAAGGTGGGCAGATTTTGACATGGCAGAAACAATTAAAGTCACTTACATCCAAATTGGGTAGTATAGGATCCACTCGTCTGCCGGGATGGGGTCCTCGTGCACATCACAGTTCTTGGTTAGAAACCCTTAGCGATATGGCAGCGAATCGAGCTCAGTGGCGATCTTGTTGCAAATGTATAGTAGAATCATCTTCGTAACTTTCTTTTCTTAGTAGGGCAAAGTTAGCTGCGAGGTTCGGTTTGTTTATGACGTGATACGGTGAAATCCGCAAGGAAGCTGTGTTGCTGATGTCGCCTTGCCCGAATGCTAACTTGGCCATAATGGTGTTGTGGAGAGGTTTAGTTTGCCTCATTTCTGTGAGTTATCCTGATAAATTTACTCATAGTAGCAAGGTTTTCCTTCTCTCTCTACCCCTCTCCCTCTCTCGTAAATCTCAATAATAATTTATCTAAATTCACTTATATACTTTTTTTCACTCCTTATGGTTATATGGCAGTGAAACATTAGTCACTTGACTTTTGTGTGGCTGGAAATGATGAATGATGATGAGTTTGAAGCTCTCTTTTTTTGGGTACCTCCTCCTATCTACAACTTGGAATGCAAAATTTAGCGAAGCTAATAAAAAAAGTGTACAATTTCATTTATACAATTTTGTATATATGTATAAATAGTAAATCCCATGTAAGCAACTGACGTTATATTAAATAAATGTGCTTCGCGCATGTCTGTACGTGTCCATACTTTCTAAGTATTCAGTTAAATATAATTAAATACGCATGTATATTCACTTTACTGAAACCACAGCGGTTGAATGGTAATCGATCCTTGGCACGCCCTAAACTAATTGTTTCATCTTTACCTTGTGAAATGGCCGAATTCAGTATGACTTCTGTGGTTAGGTTGCAGGCAAACTAGTACCACTAAACCAGTAATTGAAATATTCAAGTTTAAAGAATCAAAAGTTGGTAAAGTCAAAGGCTGAATTAGTATAAGAAGTTAACACAATTGAAGTTATACATGGAACTAGAGCACATGTTTATTATAAGGAAATGTGATAATTGCTATAAATAGTTCTGCATTGTTTGGTGCGGAGGAATGTGGGACAATTGGACGGTACAATCTCATACGACTGTGCAAACCTGTAGTAATAGAGTTAACTTTATATAAAGTATTCGACAATTTAACTTCAAAGACAACTCATTATGTATGTAAATGGTATCAACATTAAGGCTGTTGTGTCAGTACTTGATACCAACAGTATGATGCCATCACAATGAATTGCAATGTATGCTAAATTTCACTAAAATTGGGAATTATAACTACTTTTGTTCACATTTTACTCCAGCATGTCCATGAACTCTGGTCTTGTTTGATATCAATTGCCACATTTCACGGTAATCATGACATCATACAATTAAAAGCATATCAGTTATATATTGTTCTTTTTTGCGGAGAACTAATATATTTGCAATCGTGTATTAGATGGTGCGAACTTAGCAACACGTTAGCTTAAATAGGACAAAAATGATAAACCATTAGTTGGTGCTGAGCTCCAAGCTGAACCTTGCGAATTCTCAGCTGCTGTTTCTTTCATGGTTTTTATCTATTTGATTTCAATAAATATATATGCAAGTATGTATTAGGTTTGCGAATCTAGTAACAAATTAGTTCAGTTGTGACCAGAAGGATAAACCAAAGGCAGCATGAACGGAAAGTATAATCTCATGCACATTCGTTTCGTGCTTACTGGCGACTCATCAGTAGGAGCCGGTATTACGCCCTTTAACCACTATATATTTGGTAGAAGAATGTGGAATAATAGGACGGTACAATCTCCTAGACGAATGTGTAAACCTGTAATAGTGAAGCTAACATAATCTAAAGTCAACGACAATACGACTTCAATGCTAACTCACACTATATAATATATATACCGAGTCTGTAAAGGATACTAACACTATGGCTATTGTGTTAGTAACTGATACCTTTTTTGAAATCGATGAGTACCGGATACTAACACTATGGTTTCCGGAGTCGGTACATGATACCAACCTGATGGATATAAATTTATGCTAAAGTTCACCCAAATTGAGAATTACAACAATTTCCGAACACCTGTTACTCCAGTTAAACCATACACTCTGGCCTTCATCGATATCAGTTATCACATTTCGCGGTAAGCATGACATCATTCAATTCAATATATTACAGTTAAATACTGTTTGTTGCGAAGAACTAATATATATGCAAGTATGTATTAGGTTTTGCGAACCTAGTAACAAATTAGTTCAGTTGTGACCAGAAGGATAAACCAAAGGCAGCATGAACGGAAAGTATAATCTCATGCACATTCGTTTCGTGCTTACTGGCGACTCATCAGTAGGAGCCGGTATTATGCCCTTTAACCACTATATATTTGGTAGGTCACAACTGAACTAATTTGTTACTAGGTTCGCAAAACCTAATACATACTTGCTTATCGCTATTTTTGTACAATTATCCAACTTAATTACGCCCAGTCTCCCTAAAATGATGTGCATGCCGTTAACAACTCTCAAGAATCTGTCTTCATTTTTAGCTGACAAAACAACATCGTCAACATATATGAGATAGACAAGCAGCCGCCAGAGAATATTACCGAAATTCAAGAAATGTATTAATTGACACAATTAATGAAAAAATAAGAATAATGACTCAAAATTTGCCAATGCTTATTTTGTGTCAGAATTGAGCACCTGGATTTGTGAAAACGTTTATTAAATACGTCTTAAACAGTCACTGATGACCAAAATGCAGCTCCTGGCATTAATATGTTCAATAGTTTTCACTGGTATACTATTATTAAACATAGATCTTGATATCTTGTGCGCTACGAAATCAATTGCGACTGAGTATTCTAGCATAGCAGCAATTGTAGACCGCTTTAAACCAGCCGTAAAACTCAAGAGAATGTCTAAATGCGCAAATTTGATTCACACATCCTATTTACAGTCGCGAAACCTGCCTGATTTGACGTCGATACTTCTTAAACTTAATTTCTCCTTAATCAGGTAAATCCAAAATAAGACTATCCATTTAATAGGCTATACGGTTCCTTTTAAGACTTAAAGTCTGCTAATTTATCATGGGGAAATTGGGAGAGCGACAACATGGTAATATGAAGAGGTAAAATCATAATTTTTCAAGTGCTCGAAGAGCTGATCTTTATAAATTGGAGGCACCAATTCATTCTTTACAAACGGACCACTGCTAATTCGTTGGATCCGATTTTGAATTTTGGGGGGATTTCTATTCAGTTTTTTACTCATTAACATAAATGTACTAGGGTTCTCATTCACTACATTGCGGCAAACTAATTTTCAACCTGAGTACAATATCTTAATTTTGGAACGGGGTGCCGCATGCTTGAGCTGTAGTGCTAGCTGAAGTAGAAAACAAGTTCTCGTGTTTCATTGTCGAAAGGATTTTGGAGACGCGCTTAAGCTTTTGCTGTTAGGTACGCCATATTTTATTTATGTGAAGTCGGACGGAATGCTAGCAGCCTCGTTGATATTATTTTATAAGGATTTTGGTAGAAAAATATCGGATTAGATCCATTATTTGAACTATTACCGAAGGTGTGTCCTGCTCTCGTTTCCTGAACACAGTGCAGCCGTCATCTCGTTTGCAGAATATAATTAATTTCGTTACGGTTATCGGCCACTCTCAGTTGCAGAGTTTACGCTGTTATGATTTAAGTCAAGTTTGAAGACACAAATTCCGTTAACAACTATTTTCAGCTAGGATTCATCCTCCTACAGCTTATTTTGCTGCGCAGTTTTGTGCTAGATTGGCTTTAAAATAGGCAGTAATTAGAAGTACGTCTGTACACTGCTCAATGCCAGGATCAAAGTCTGATAGATTTAAGCAAAATTGGCTTATCGTTAGCAAAGTGGCTGAAAGTTGACTTGCATATCCACGTTGCCTACAGTAATTATAGCGTAGGCCGAACGAGTGTATAAAGCTCCTATGTCCTGTCTTTTTCTGCAACTTTGGATATCAGAAACACAGCGTATACCTATCTGGGTCACTTTCGCTTTTGGCCTAGAGTAGAATCACCTTTTTCCGTGTGCTAAGCTCCAATCCGTTGTATTGTCGAATAAATGTCAGACAATTTGGAAACCGCGATTTCTCAATTTGTCAGCTGCTATAGACTGACTAGTTCTCATTACAAAAGCCAGTGTATAATATATCATCGGCCTTATTCTGTATACTTAAACTAGCAGAAGTTGTCGGTGTGTCCTGTGTATTGTTGTTTATGATATGGTTATGCTTGAACACTTCATATTTATTGATATTAAAGAGCATTTAGTTTGACATATATACCCAATTAGATACTGTTTGTTGCAAAGAGCTAATATATTTATATATATATATATATATATATATATATATTCAATTGTACATTAGGTTTTGAACAACACCTATAACCAAATTGCACTTCATCATTTTTTTGTTCTATCACCACAGGTGATATTAATAATTAATGCTTTTTTGCCATATAATGATGGAGAATAATTTGTCTAAAAAATCATAATAATAAAGATAAATATATTAATTTAAAACAAAAGATGTTCAACGGGAGTGCCTTGTGAAGGTAAATATCTACTTCAGATAAGGATAGTTAAGTAACACACAGACACGTGCCATCCTGGATTTCTACGCAACATAACTTAGGTGAAGGCAAATTTAAGGCAACATGAAATAGGAAATACCGCTTGTTTGCAGTTTTTTTTAACTTTTTTGACTTTATCAAGAAGACCGCACCTCGAAGTAAACTTTGCTAAACAAAAAAAAGTTAAGAAGAAGAGATTACTGCTAGAAATCTTCAATAAGACCGCAATTGATCTCGACTCTATACCCAATCGCGCAGAGTTTCCAGTTGAAAATATAATGCGAACGTGGATCACATTCGAGTATATGAATGGGTCCTATGCTAAACATTTTTTGTAGTTGGCTTTAGCTGATTCTGGAATGTAAATTTTTTTCTTAAAACAATCTGAACCTAACTAGGAAAAGGATCCTCTACTTGGCAATTAAATTGAAGGCATATGTAGAATTCGATCGATCCAGCACAATAGATAAAGCTTTGTTTATATGTCTAACAGGGTTAAATTGTTTTACCATTCCAAAAATACGTCTATGGATATCAACGTTGTTTATATCTGTTAGTTACCTTAATTGGTTATGCTTTTCAAACAACGTAAGTCGAATTAAACGAACATTGGTTGTGCAGGCGGTGATAAAATTTACTATAATTAAGGTTGCGAACTTGTTATAAACACCTGACCCTTTAAGTACTTACATTTTGTCAATATAAACTAAGAATTGTATAGTGTAGTGTGGTGAATTGTCTTTTCTACACTATAAAATACTTAGTTTATACTGACAAAATGTAAGTACTTAATAGGTCAGGTGTTTATATCAAGTTCGCAACTTTGTTTATAGTAAACGTAGGTCGAATGTCTGTAGGCAACTAAGATCTTCGACTCTGAAGGACATATTTTCACTAACATAGAATAAAACTACACGTAAGAATGCATTAAACACTCGACATTTTAGGCAGATTAAGATGTGTTACTCTATAAATAGCGAATGTCTGAGGAAGCTACTCCAGAGTTTTCAATTCTCATGTTCACCTCGTAATTCATAATCCAGTAGCTATTTATATAGCTACCGTGAAATGTAAACCTTTTGATTGCTTTCAGATCTTCACCTTGAAATGAGTAATGGGCGGTCCTATAGAAGTGTCCGAAATAAAAAGTGATAATTTCCTAACGAAAGACGGAACGACGACTGCTAATCTATTCAAAGTGGTCTAGAAAGAACCTTGTTGTGGAACTGTAACACTACAGAATAGTTTATCGCCGGGGAGAACTACGTCCAACACCATTCTTTTTGCAACAATTCCAGGTCATTTTATGCTCTGATTAATGTAAATTCAATCCTCTGTTGCATCTGTCTCTTTTATTGTATTTCGGGTGCAGTTTTTGATGTTCTTTTCTTATATTAAACTAGTGATATAAATGCGATAAAAATGACTTAGTCACAAAATATATAAAAGCCATTACTGAAGACTGATTCTTCTACATGTTTTTTAGCGTATTCGCTGTTATCTTGTTGGTGAATGCATTCTATCTTCTCAGCTTCTATCCACACATTTCCAAAAGCTTATTGTTGTTAACCGTTGTGTGTTTGATATTGTTTCTATCATAGTAAAATATCTGCATTAATACGGTACATTATAAATTCCAAAAATGGTAACTACTTTAAGGTGATACCAGGATTCAACTCCGGACACTGCCTGACGGTAGGTTTGCTATATTCTATGACGCATTAGATGCAAGGGGATTGGTGTTTATTTAAATTTCGAAAACTTAATTTAAATAAACGTTATCACCAACCGTGAAATCAATAACTGTTGAATTGTATACCTTATTTATACATTACGAAAGCTGCAAAAATTGGTGTTCTTGACTGCATAGAAATAATGCAGCCGACATTTCCAGTTATTAAGATGTATGCGTGGTTAATAAAAGTGAGACTTTCATATCCTATTGTGTTTCTTAATATATGTATTGAGATTTCATCCTCGCTAGTCAGTTTTCCTTTGTTTTTTTATGATGATAAGGGAAGATCGCAATGCCTCGGTACGTATATTTGACGGTAGTTTTGCAATCTTGTACAATTGTTTATATCCAATGGGGTTGGTGTTTATATGAAGCTCGAAAGCTTTATTTTAAAATGTGACTTAAAACTTGTTTGTCATACTTCTCTATCAGTTTATCACAACCAATTTTGAACTTTTTATCTGCTCTCCTTAACAATTACGATTAAAAGCTTCAACGTCAAAGACTCCGGGAAAATGGTTAATGGTCATCGGTGCGTGGGAAAAAACATTCCAAATCCACCGTCATATGTTGAACATACGAAAACGAAGCCAACTTCATTAGGAAATTCATACGATAAGGAATGTGGAAACCGTACCACTTGATTGGAATGAATCGACCATCATTCCTATCTTCAAAAAAGACAATCGTAATTCATGCGATAATCATCGTGGTATAAGCTTGACTTCAGTCGTTTCTAGGTTATTGGCGTCGATTATCCTACGTCGTCTTAGCGCTTCACGTGAATCACATACAAGAGAAGAACAGGCCAGATTCCGCACAGGGCGCGGTTGTATAGATAATATTTTTACGTTAAGACAAGTTCTTGAACAGTCATTTATATCACCGTCCCACAATAGTCGTCTTTCTAGACTTTAAGAGTGCATATTTTTCGATAAATCGCAATGTTTTATTCCATATTTTGTCGAAAAGCAGTGTGACCACAAAATTTATTAAAATTATACGCGCTCTCTATACAAATATTTCTGGTCGCGTTAAGGTATACAAAAATTAACGCATAACTTTACAACCAGCAGTAGTGTTCGTCAAGGTTGTCCACTTTCCCCCTTTTTGTTTAATTTTGTAATCGATGCCATTATGAACAGCAATCTTCTACACATTCAGGATGCAGGTGTTGAAGTTCTCCCGGTCGATAAACTAGTCGATCTTGACTATGCGGACGATATCTTACTATTATTCGACAACAGGGATGTTGCCCAGACCATCCTAAATAGATTTAAAGAGTTCCGTCTTTCGGTATGAAATTTGTACCTTCTAAATGTAAGATACTGTTACAGGAACGTCCACCACTCACTCCATCGTTGCGACATCAGAATGAAGATCTAGACATAGTCGACAGGTTTACATATCTTGGGAGCTCTATCATTAGGGTAAGCAATATGTCCGACGATGTGAGAATACGAATCGCGAAAGCTTGAGTAGCTTTCTCGAACCACCTTCATTTACGGAGAAACGCGAATATTTCACTTTCCCTTAAAGGTCGAGTTTACAATACATCTGTACGCGCAGTCTTACTATACGCTAGTAAAACGTGGCCTCTTAGTGTTAATGATTTGAGACGCTTACATGCATTCGATCATCGTTGCTTGAGAAGTATAGCACATGTTGGTTACCAACACCGAATTACTAACGTTGACATATATAGAAGTATTTTTGGATCTGACAATAAGTGCTCCCCATTAGAAAAACAAATAAAGCTCCATTAACTTCGTTGGCTTGGTCACGTTTTGCGTATGCCCTCATTTCGATTGCCCAGTAGAGCTCTGTTCTCTCATCCAGCACCAAATTGGCGTAAGAAACACGGTGGACAGATTTTGACATGGTGGAAACAGTTGAAGTCACTTACATCCAAATTGGGTAGTATAGGACCCACTCGTCTGCCAGGATGGGGTCCTCATGCGCATCATAGAAACCCTTAGCGATATGGCATCGAATCGAGCTCAGTGACGATCTAGCTGCAGATATCTAGTAGAATCATCTTCGTAACTTTCTTTTCTTAGTAGGGCAAAGTTATCTGCGAGGTTTGGTCTGTTTGTGATGTGATACAGTGAAAGCCACAAGGAAGCTGTATTGCTGATGTTGCCTTGCCCGAATGCTAACGTTGCCATAATGGTGTTGTGGAGAGGTTTTATTTGCCTCATTTCTGTGAGTTATCCTGATAAATTTACTCATGGTAGCAAGGTATTCCTTCTCTCTCTACCCCATCTCTCTCTCGTAAATCTCAATAATAATTTGTCTAAATATGGCAGTGAAACATTAGTCACTTGACTTTTGTGTGGCTGGACATGATGATGGGGAGGTTCATTGGCTCATTTCTGTGAGTTATCCTAATAAATTTACTCATAGTAACTAGGCATTCCTTCTCTCTCTCGTGAATCTCAATAATAATTTGTCTGATATATTATTGCTGTTTTCATTTATTTATTTTTTTCAATCCTTATGGTTATATTGCAGTGTAACATTAGTAACTTTTGATTTTTGTATTGCTGGAAATGATGATGATGAGGAAATCTCGAAGAAACATCAACTTTTTGCTGCCTTGCAGATCATATATGGCTGTGAAAGTTATACTGAATTTGCTGTCAATGTAAGTTAGAACCAAGTCCACACTTTTCAAATCAAGAATTTTGTCGGACTTCCTTTTTTTTCTCCGGAGACACGGAAAAACGATTCAATATAGTTGCTAGCGCCTAAACAGCTTTTCTAATCGATGTATTTGCTCGAATGAATTTAGGCCCATGTTAGAAAAGCGTCCGGATGCATCACTGAAGATTCAAGTGCACGAGAAGATAAGTTCTAGTCGGTAGCACCTTGACTATTACCATCTAGCCTCGGTTTGGCACTTACATTACGTTGGTTCGAGTACATCTAAAAAAGCTATTTCAGGTCCTGTTTGCCAAGCCACTAAAGCAACTCTGGTGGATTTTTGAAACCAGATGGATAGTAGGCAAATCATCTTGCGGTCGGATTCTGTTCGCAGTTTCGGGCAATTGTTTACGTCATTCTGTACTTACTTTACTTTACTTTACTGCGGCTGACTCCTTTTGGAGGATAAGCCGGCTCCAGTGACATTTCATGGAGTTTCTCAGCCAAGAGACTTGACTAGGCGAACCTCTGCTGGAGTCTAGCGATAAACAGTAAAGAGGCCTTGTTGATTCTGCGTGATCTGCATAGGCTCCTTTGAATCGCATCGTACGGCAGCTCTTGATCTCCAGTTATATGCAAATAACCAAAAGGCGAAATGGTACTGTGGACATCACACATTCTTGATTGTGCCCATGACTCTGGTTCTTCATTTCACTAGAATCAGCCGCATTAAAGTAAATGCATTATGCCTTCGGTTCAATTTTGGTCACGATGCGTGTGAACAAAATGAGGATTACTGGCAAATAAGTATCGCCCATTATTTTTATTTTCAGATTGTTGTATAAATTTAAAGTAAATTTGATTTTTTGGTTACTTTGAATGTGATAAACGTAGGCGTTGCAGTCCAAAATTACATCCATGAACTTGCATCAGGAGAATCAGTCGAACGAGCTTTTGAATATTCGCTCGCAATTGCTGGCTGCTGAAGAAACATCGGCTGGTCGGGAGCAGCGTCTCATGCGAATACAAGCGGAGCTAGATGCTGAACAATCGGAGAAGGTGCGCTCTCAATCGGAATTACAACGCAAAACAAGGCAGCTCGAGAAAATGGAGATGCGACTGACCACGAATGCGGAGGAAATTTCGAAGGTAGATGTTTCGACTAGTTGTATATACTCTTAGCTGCGAAGATATGGGTGTATGTGTGTGCATTAATACATGCATTTCGTATGATTTACCTATTCACCAATAAGTTCAAATTGAACTCGAAGGGCATTTAATTATGCATGTTGCACTTTTTATCTCGTTTATTCATACTTTCCATTCTTACTTTCAACTTATCCATAGGATCCCGCTTGACGACAAAACCACACTTTACATTTCGTTCGGAAATGCAAATCTGTTGGACGGTACCAGATTTCCTTATCAATTACATAATTGTTTTTGGGTTTAATGCCGGCTCCTACTGATTAATTGCCAATAAGCACAGGCATATATGAACATGAGATTACACCGTTTGTCAGTTATGATTTCTGCATACTCTTGAGATTCTGGATTATCTTGTTGAATACAAAGACGTGATACATAATTCATAATTGCATATAAATTAGCTATCTACAAAGAATATATAACTTGTATTTTCACGCCTGATTTGGCGTTGGATTTTTTAAGCAATTTTGCAGCTATTGCGGGTACGTTCTCCACTATGTCCGGCGTTTTTAGCCTAAAAAGCAAGATTCATTTTTCTTTGTAATTGGCCATTCTGACCTACATCATGCACTGAGCAGCTATTACATTTGTACAAATAAATGACTCTTGACTGTTCAGTTGAATGGAGTTTGTTCTTTGTATTTACGCTTATCAGACTTTTGTTGCTTATAGAAATATCAGCTGTCCGCTTGGAACGAGGCTTCGTTGTATTTTTCTGACTCCTTAGGCTCCATATTCGTTTCACCGAACTGCTCAGGATAAGGATTTTTTCAGCACCGCCCGCTCTTTACATTGAAATTTACCAGAAAAGATTTTCGTTTTTCTGTAGGATAATCTGTGTATTCAATTTCGCTTGAGAATTTGTGATAGCGCTGTGGCTATGGAAGTATTCTCCAGTCCATGTACGTTTTCTATATAGTTTCCTCTTTAGGATATATTTTCAACAAAAACACTTCAAGAACATCAGTGCTTTAGACTGTCGTTTTTCGCTCGAAAGTAACTTGAACATGATGATCCGCGTTATTAAAATATTTAGACATGCCATTTGTCTATTCACCTTCATTGGTGATTATGGAACTCACATCAAAATACCTAAGATATGTATGGCAGTATTTTTGAATAATTGCTTGTGGTTTCCATGTTCTCAGATGCAATTTTTTAATATCATTTACAAGATAGCCTAACGTACTGTCCGCCATCATTACTTTGAGTGAATTTTACATCTTTAGTGCACTTTTTGAGGGAAATGTTTAGAAGACTTGTAAATATGTGGAATGATGGTTTGCTACTTACGATGAACTTACTGAGGCAGTCGATGTTTTGTCAGAGAGCATGCTTTTGATTAGATTCCTGACGTTGGATGAAATAATTTTTTCGCTTCTGACATTGTGTGCTCTTTCCTTATTTTTGAAACCAATTGTCAGATACAAAGTTAGTTAACATTTAAATATGTACTAGATGTTCGATTTATTTTATTTCGCCCGCCAGTTTGTTTTGTGTAGTGTTGTTCAATGACATGATTTGTCTCAATTTTGATAAGTTATTCGTTTCAAATACTTTGTTTACGTTTGGCATGTCGTACAATCTGGCCGCGCGTGTACCGATTAGTTTTATTTTTTTAAGACGACTTGTTGTGCTATAAATCTCATTGCAGTACATATCGTCGGTTTTTTGTTGAATTTCTTCACACGCATCCTTAATCGGACGCCGTATTAAATTCTCGTTAGTTTCCTATCTGTCTTTATTTACTTGACATGGCTTGAATTTCTGTTTTTCATCGCGAACATTGCTCAGTTTATTTATATAGTCATTGGTATTCATTAGAACATTGCCTGACTTCATTAACATAATTTCGTTGGTGTGTCGCAATTCTTTGTGTCGTCTTATGTGTTCCCTTTTCAGAAAATTGACTCGCCCGTGTCTCGCATTAAAATTTGCATACCTAAAGCGTAGTTCAGATTTTAGTAGAGTGCACAATACGCGATTAAATTCTCAATTCAAATGGCGTATAAATATCAGTTCTTCGCAAAAAAGTATGTTTAATTATTATGTCTCATTGATTGATGTCCTGAATGTCACAAAAATTTGATAATTGATGTCCTGAATGTCACAAAAATTTGATAGTTGATGTCGTTCACGGCCAGATTATAAGGCTTTGCTTAAGTATCAGGTGTTCAAAATAGTTTTTATTTGCGATTATGATGATATTTAACCTATTTCCAAGATCATTGTGCTGGTACTCTTTACAGGCTCTCTCTCACTCTATATATATATATATATGTAAGTTGTCTTTTGAGTCACTTTGCAAAGACTATATGAAGCTATCTCTATTACTGTTTTAATACGCTTATGGTCTGCACCGTCTACCAGTCGCACATTTCTTGATGGAATATATAGCGAAGAGACCGAATGTCGGCTTCTATTGATGAGTTGCTAGTGAGCACAAAGCGAATAATTTCATGAGGAACACGCCTTTTCTTTCTAGCTTTGGCATACCATTCCGGTTTTTTCTGAACTATTCCTATCAGTTATGCCTTCCCCTTTTTTCTGTAAGGCGTAGTTTATCCTCATGTGTATATCGATTACGCTAACCATATTTGTTCTCGTGAAATTTCGTATTATTGTGTAAACGTGTTATACTCGACGCTAATCAATAGTTACAACGTTTTTCATACCTATGCCACTTCGCTGCATTTATTTGTTGAAACAATTATATGTTTGGCTTCGTGTGCTACATGAACTTAGGCGTTAAACACTATATATATAAATCGATACTGAATAGAATCCATTTGAAGGAAAGACTGACCAAAAATATCAGTTTGTACATAACTGGAAATTGCATGTAGTTTGCGGCTTGGGGGACGTAGTAAATGCGTTACAAGTCTGTTAAGCAAATACACCCTTATTCTGGCCTGGGCCACGGCAATTCTAAAACTTACCGGAGCCATCCTGCGATTTGCGTCCGCGGGAAATGGGGATCATTTGGATCTTTGCCAAACTGTGATAGTGCAAAGCGACAACCCGCAAACGCAACTCGCGGAGATTCAACCTTTGGAAGCTCGCACTGCGCAAACATTCAAAAGTTATCTGTCTGACAAATTTTGCGCCATTAAGACCAATTAGCTTTTACTTTAGAATATCTTCATATTTTTTCCGAAGGACGGTTGTTTGAGTTTGCTTTGAGGGTTATTCTTATTTATTTTTATGTAAAATCTAAATTCATTGTCGGAGTCGACATAAGTGTTCCAAAATGAACGACAATCTTGGATGCAACTTCACCATCTATAACTATTTTTTTACATGATTTACTTGAATCCACCGTTGTCCAGGAGCTTGAGGACGACATCTGACGTGACATCTTACACTACGTCTGAAGTTTGTGCTACTTAAGTACAATCTATGTTCCGCGCAGCTATCCAACAGTCGCTCAACTTTATGCTGGCGTATTGATCTTACACTTTACTTTCCTTCTACCATTCGGATTAAGGTTTCTGGCACTGACTTTCGTAAATGTATTTAAGGGTTTCGCATAGAGTCGTCTATTTACAAGGATCCATTCAGTTAAACAAGCTTCAGCTTGTGAATCAAGGAAAATACTGACGCCCCATTTACCGGCTTGAGAAAACCCTGTGGAGCCAGAGGTTCGAAGCCAATAACGCGTAAATAAGGATGCTGCACTCTGTTCTGTAATGATCTTGAGATCCTGTATTCTGGTTTCAGCTGCGCAACACATATTTATATTTCTAATTTATCCAACGTACGTGCAATGGCTTCTTTTTGCTTAGTTTATTTTAATGTTCGCACACTAAAACTTAATCTAGTTTTAATGAATGGGAGTTTACTTGAACTATTCTCGGCATTTGGAAATTTTGATATTGGTGTCAGTGCTCTGATACACACCCAAAATGTTCATAGCATATAAAAGAGCGTTATTGCTAGATTAAGAAGATGAAAGAGAAGTTAAAGAGATAGAATCGGAGATAACGGTGTCTGTGGTAGCCTGATTTAGCTTATCCACCCTGCACGATTCTGCAGATAAGGCGACCTTTTTCATCCTTCGCGAAGGCCGATGCAGTATTGATTCATTATAATTCGTACTCATGTTTAGATGCGGGCTTTAAAAGATTACTAGACCATTCATTCCTAGTGGGGATGGTTTGGTTTCGGAGTTTTCCTTCTCTTAGATAATCTATTAACCAAGATTGATGAGCATTATCTGCCCAGATGTCAGTAGCCAAAGTTTCATTTAGCAGCCAGTCTTCCTTTCTTGTCTTGCGCGCTTGCTCTCATTCTGTCACTACCAATTTAACACTAATTGTCCCTGAGTATTTAGACCAAATTCGAGGCTTCACATGAAACGGGTTTGTGGCGGTGTCTCATTAGAGCCAGAAAGTTTCATGCTACCATTCCCGGGCTGACTAGCTTGTTCCCGCAGATCGTCAGGCCGGAAATTTCTAAGGCTACGGGCAATTCTTTTTACAATTATTCCGTCTATACAGTATTTTCTGCTCCCACGAGTGTAGATCGTTTGTTCGAGCCAGAATATTGAACTTTAATACACTGATGAAATTGTTCTGTGAGACGAAAATGGAAGTTTCGGAGAGCCATTCGTTGCGCTCAAGAGTGCCTCTATACTATACGATCGAAACGTAAATGTCTCAAAAGCAGTCATTATTATCATTATTGATCCGAAGTCCAAAATCGTGCTTAACAGCGTTATATTGTCGTCATAAACACTTTCGTCTACCCAGAATCTGGTAGCACAAGAAGAATCGGCTTCTGCCAACATATCTAGACACATTTATCTTGCTGCTGCTGCAGCCTTTTTCATCATATACAATCTAGTATGAGCTTACACGTCTGTTTCATTCCGTGGAAGAGATAGGTATGCAACCTCGTGGCAGGACACTATTATTCACGATATCGGCCTCGTGATTATATGGCACTATGCTTCCACTAATAATGAATAATAAGACGGCGAAAATCGGTGATAATCCAGTGGAGGGACCTCGTTAATTCCGTATTACTGCTATAAAATTTTCAAGAAAACACTATGCATAAACTCGAGATCTCCGTTTATCTATTGCCTAAGCTTTCTAAATTGAAATACATCTTTCTGTTTTGGATATTAATTCAAGTTTAAAAATAGTATTTGATTGTGTGTATATTTTACGGCCTTAAATTATTGTAATATAGCAAATGAATTTTATGCAGCAAACATGTCCTTATTGAGCGCTTATCAGTTATAGCCATAATTTCCACTGCCGGGATTTGAACTCGGGATCATTTACCTCAGTGTCACTTAACTCATGTCCTGCGTCAAGAGTACCGCGAATTGCCTACATTGTTTCATATCAAATCACGTTTTTTGTCAGTTCTCGTTCTAGCGAATCCTTGATGTAACGCTTTTGACCGAATATTCCGATTATCTGTTCCAGATATATCTTTACCAAACTGATTCTGTGCCACCTGGAGAAGTGGTATTGAATTAGATTGCAATTACACGACTCGTTTGCATATATATATATATATATATATATATATATATATATATATATTGTTGGTACTAGCCACAAATTTCATTAGATATACACTCATAAAAATTTAAGTCGTGTTTTCGTTAGGCCAATTCATTGTTTTGAAGAAATTCTGTTGTACCCTGTTGTAACAAGTAAAGATCAATGGTGCATTTGTGTGTACAGTTTTGCAGCTATCCACAAAATTTCTTTGATCTGGTAAATATTTTTAACCCTCCAATTTCCTCGCCTATTTATTGTTTTTTGCATCTACTCTCATCTGATTTTCTTCTTTCACAGGCGAATGAAATAATCCGACATCTACAGGCGGAGATCAAGACCTACCACGGCAAATCGAAAATGCGTGGTCAGCTGGCTACTGAACAAGAGCGCGTCATTGAAACTAAAGAGGCTGAGTTAACTAAACTACGCTCTACACTAGAAACGTTGCAGCAGTCAGAGGCTAAAGCCAGTGCTAAAATTGAAGAGCTTAACAAACGTGTCGATCAATTGACTGGGGACTTAGACAGAGCCAAATCAAGCAATAAAACTAACGAGAACAGTATGTCAACATGATCACTTTTTCTTACTTATTATATGCCTTGTTCATGATTTCTTGGGCATTAAACATGCACGATCATAGAAATACTTGCATTCATGCACACACATAACGTGAGACCCCGGCCTTCCGAACAGTGAACTATGGAATAGTCTTGCCATTTAGATTAAATTAACTAGATCTCTCCACTGAATCCTGAATTTTGATAGATTTCGTTTTTGAGCCTAATTTCTACAATTTAGAATAATTTTTACTGTACAAGCTGTATATATCACTTTTAAACTTGAATGACTAGTCGGTTGCCTTTGTCGGCTATCAGCAATATTCGACTGTATGTCCTATCGTAAAGTAATATTTCCTTTAAATTTATGAACAAAACCGGTCAACTTGATTAATAGTCTTTTCTACATTGTGCAAAGCTTAGTTTATACTGAAAAAATATGTCTGTATGTATGTATGTATGTATGTATGTGTATTACGCCGCAAATCGGGCCAGCCAGATGATCTACTCGATGAACTCAATAAGACCGCTAATTCACATGATAATAAAATCCATAATCTATTGAACTCCTTTTATAATGAAATAGCATTGTGTGTGTTAATCACATTTTACGATGATAACCTATCGTTAATAATGTTAACAATAATTTAAACAAACGAAAATGACCGTTCTAGAAGAATGACGTTATGTACGAAAATATGCAGTATTCATAATTTAACATTACGAACATCACTAAACTAAAAATATTATTCCGTACATACAAGAATAAAATGACTAAACATTAGTCGTGTTACAAACAAGACTGGCAAACTGAGAATAGTGTTCTTCACATATACGAATAAAAAATAACCTGATAATACAAATATATTATATATATATATATATATATATATATATATATATATATATATATATATATATATAAAACAACGTACCCATGTATATATATATATATAATAAATGTACTCATGCATATATATATATATATATATATATATATATATATATATATATGCATGTATGTATAATGGAATGGTGTTTATTTCACGATCAACATTAATTTAAATAATTATCATCGTCCGCTGCCAGTGTTCGTTTTAATTGCAAAAAACATATATTTAATTCATTGTTCCCTTCTTAAGTGTGAAACAAGAAATTTTATCAGATATAAGAAAATTTTCTTTCTCATGGTCTTCTCAAATATCTACTCATGAACATATCTTTATATATAAATTGGAAAGCAAAACAAGATAGAAATATTTGAACATAGAGAGTGTGGAAAATAGAAACCAATCAAATTGCGTGCGTCACCTCCAGTTCAAGCTCAATTCTTGTAAGTGCTTCTTCTGCTTACATATATCCGGCTGCAATTTGTTTATCCATTAATGCTTCGTATGTGGCTAGCTCCCTTTTGTTTTTGCATTTAGTAATTACTTTGAATGCTACGTCTGGAGAACATACGTGCGATGTTTCGATGATGTGTTGCGCAATAGCAGACGTGTATTCACCATTTGATTTAAAACAGGCGTTCAAGTTGCAATGTTCTCTCATTCGAGTAATTAACCGTCTGGTCGATCGGCCTACGTAAGTTGATCGACATGACCAACATGGTCTGCACAGTATTTGCATTACAGCAGTTTTGTGCCATTTCATTATAAATTATCAACAGTTCGTGGTTTCTTTTCAAGAATTGACAGGTTGGTTAGTCAAGATTCTAGAGAAAATGAATATAATAAAGCAATTAACGATTTAATGTCTAATGGCTATCCCAGACAATTAATTGAATCAATTATTAAAAGGGGAGTTAACCAGAAACAGACGTATTATGGGCCAGAAAAGAAAACAGTCTACCTAAACATCCCATTTAAGGGGATGCAGTTTCCCGAATGGCACAAAAGAAAGTTGAAGCAGCATTGACACGCACATTTAATGCAGCCAAACTACGAGTGTTATTTAGGGTAACACACTTGCCTTTACCAGCAATCAAAGAAAAACAGCCGTTAATGTCGATATCAAATATTATTTACCAATATACATGCGCAAGTTGTCGATCAACTTACGTAGGCCGATCGACCAGACGGTTAATTACTCGAATGAGAGAACATTGCAACTTGAACGCCTGTTTTAAATAAAATGGTAAATACACGTCTGCTATTGCGCAACACATCATCGAAACATCGCACGTATGTTATCCAGACGTAGCATTCAAAGTAATTACTAAATGCAAAAACAAAAGGGAGCTAGCCACATACGAAGCACGTACAAGCATTGAGCTTGAACTGGATGTGACGCCCGCAATTTGATTGGTTTCTATTTTCCACACTCTCTTTGTTCACATATTTCTATCTTGTTTTGCTTTCCAATTTATATATAAAGATATGTTCATGAGTAGATATTTGAGAAGAGCATGAGAAAGAATATTTTCTTATATCTGATAAAATTTCTTTTTGTTTTTGCACACAAGAAGGGAACAATGAATTCTATTAAAGCTCGCATTTCAAAAGATATATATTTATTTAAATCAAGGTTGTAATCTTGATGCAAAACCAGTCCCATTATGTATATACATTTGTCATTATAAACTTAGCATTTTATAATGTGAAAAAGGCAATTCATCCAGTAGACCGGTTTCGTCCTTATTGACAACTGTAGGTATTATGAGATGTCATATAGGCTCCATGTTAAAGAAAGGCTAACCAATAAACGTTTGTGCATAAATGAAAATTGTGTGTAACTTGCGGAAATGTGGCTCAGTGGTTTGAACACCAGATTCGAAAACAGTCGTACTCAAGATCGAGCCCTGTCCGCGACAATTTCTGGACAATGCCTGAAGAGTTCCCAAAAAGGACGAAACCGATCTCCTGGATCAATTGAATTGTCTACAATATACAACGCTTAATTTACACTGATAAGTGTATGTACATAATGCGAATGGTGTTTACATCAATATAGCAACCTCAATTTAAATTATTTTTATCACCGTCCGTGCAACCAATGTTCGTTTAATTATAAATGCACATAAATATATCGGCTATGATCTAAACTCATTCATAGACCATTCGTTTGTTTGTTTAGTTGATTATTTTTAAATTAATTGTATGCCAAAACAACACAAGTAAAATAATCTTTCCTACTCCCCTTTACCAAGTGTCAAATTTGGGAAATTCTCTCGGACAAGCTTCCTTTAAAGGGAAATTAGCAATTAATGGTCCAACATCAAATAAACACATTCCAAGATTTTTACCTTGCAACTTTTCTATCTTTTCAAGCAGTCCTCAGATGAGTTATACCTTACCGGCTTTACTGGGTTTCATCGTTTTGTGTGTGGCTTCAAAGGAAAGTGTTATGGACAACAATGGTAGCAATTCTTTAAATCAAGTTTGCGAGCTTGAAGTAAACACCAATCACATTGTATTTAACCACTCGTCGAACAACATAACAAAACTACCGTCAGCTGCAACGCGCTGACGGAAGGTCGAAACGCGTTAGTGCGTTGCGGATGGCGTTAGTTTTGTTACGTTGTTCGTCGACTGGTTAAATAAAATGGGGTTAGTGTTTACTTCAAGCTCGCAAACCTGATTTAAAGAATTGTTATCGAGTACGTCTGTTTCACTTTAATCTGCATCTCAACGTTATATATAATTATAATTGCATTTGTAGGTCATCTAATTTAATCGGATTCAGTAGAATATTGAATCCACGCTTGTCGGAGCATATACCGACTTGGCGTTGGCAGAACAAAATTATTGTTGCATGTTCATTTAAAACTAAACATGTCTCGTAAGTTACGAAATGCGGCACAAACAGAATACCTTTTAAATTTAATTAAGGCCATGTGTTGCAGCATGCTTCCCTTTTTGGAGGCTATTGCAATAATTATACTTTATCTAGAACTGCGCATTTCAAATTAGAAATTGCTCTTGAACTGGCATTGACATAGGGCTTTCCAAGCCCCATGCGAAATAGCGCTTAGTAATGTTTTTTTCCATTTGATCTCTATTGATTAATAGATTTTTGTGTACTATGCGTGTGGACTGCTTTTCGTATTCATTCATTCCTCAAGTAAATCTGTTTATATAATGGAGCGAAAGTGCTTCTGTACAATATTGTAGAGAACACTTTGTCGCCTCATCCTAGTGTTGATGGATGATCCGTATTAATAGTGATCCCTAATTTAGCTGGTCTACAGCCCAAGACTAACAAACCCCCCCCTTGCTCAGAATATTTAGATTTTCTGAAAATGCTTGAATTTTTCTCGCTTTTTCTCCTGTCATGTTACGTGCCAGCTCGGAGCTAGACTTTTTTTGCTAACGGATATGGGCCATCCATGGCTTAAGTACCTTAACAAGGTCTAGAACTTAATACTGAATTCCATTCGTAGCTAAAATAAGACCAAAAAGGATATGTAAAAGTCAGCATGAAAAAGATGAGTAATCTTATGGACACAAGAGTTTCGTACTTACAAGCGACTTATCAGTGGGAGCCGGTTTTTGCGCCATATATTCACTATATATTTGGTCAAGAAATGTGGGATGGTGGACGGAACCATCTCCTTTACGAAGTTGTATTCAAGCAGTAATGTGGTTAACTTCAATTAAGTTCGCACGAAACGTATGTGTACTAGATACGCAATACCTATCACAATTGCACATATTTGTTTTTTGTAACAAATAATAAAGAACTATTATTTTTCCGTTTACAATAAATGTCAATTTGATGTCAATAGAGGCCAGAGTTTATGGTTTCGCTGCATTATCGTGAGTTCAGAATTAGTTATTACTATCAATTTTGCTAATATTTAACCTATCTCAAAAACCATGGTGTTGGTATCCTTTACGGGTATGGTGCGTATTATATTTAGTGAATTGGCTTTGAAGTCGCATTGTTGGATATTTCATTTCAAATTAACTCCCTTACTGCTGAAATACACATTCGAATATAAGATTGTACCGTCAATCTATCCCACACTTCTTGACCATATATAAAGTGGGTATAGGATGTAGTATGGGCTCCCACTGATGAGTCGCCAGTAAGCACGAAACGCACGCTTACGCGAGATTATACATTTAGTTCATGCTGACTTTTCCATGTCCTTCTAGTGAAATTTGAACGTATTTATTACTTTATACAAAATCTAATACATGATTCCATATATACTATTTCTCCGCAACAATTAATATGTAACACTTGCCTTCGTAGTTTTATAAAGACCTTAAAACTTAATAGTGGCGAAGTAAATATGAGAATCGCCACTAATGGCATAACGATAATATATCTCTTCGTCATATGGTCTGTTTGTACAGTTTATCTCAAAATTCAGTGTTAGCATACGCTTGTATGATTTGGGCTTTGGAACTGACGAATCTTAGACAGTTACAGGCATTTCATCAAAGCTGTATGAGGAGAATTGCCCACATATGTGAACAACAGCGAATGAGCAATGCTCAAATTTACAAACTTATTATGTGATCCATTCGTAGGTGCTCCTTTTGAGAACATTAAATAGTGTGCCTTCAATTTCACTGGCTCTGTCAGCATTTAATCCATGCCTACATAACTTAGCCAGCGGCAGTTTGTCGTAGGATTTGAGTGTGCTTCACTTACTCTTCAGAAATATCTACTGAAGCCTTCTTAATCGAGCTGTATTCGTGTGGTTGAGTCAACTGCGAGGTGATGTCATGCTATGTAGCTATTCCGTGGAAACCACAAAGGTGCTGTTTCGTTGCCTTCACCAGTAGTTTACTTATGTTGGCTAGAGGTTTACATAGCTTCGTTTATGTGTCGGTTTAATTCACTCATTTTATGATCGTTATTGTTCCTTCTATAATGAATTTATTATTTTCATTCGTAGTTATGCAAGAGTGAACCATCCGATTTTCAAGGTTAAAATTTGGATTTCTATGAGGATTATGAAAATTTTACTTATCTTCATGTGTCCTTTTTCCAATAATGAACACGTAGGTACATGAAACATTCGCTCGGTCTCAGAGTTCGGAAATTTTTAGCTCCCACCGCCTGAACAGCTATTTAATCGATGTATTTGTTCCATTTAGTTTAGGTTTTTGTCAGCTGAGCTTCAAGTGACATTACTCAAGAACAAAATTTACGAGCTGACCGATTCTATTCGGCCGCTTTTCAATGTTCCATCATCATCGAACTTTGTTTTGGAACGTCGATTTCGTTAGTTGGGGCACAGTTTAAGTAGATGAACTGCATATCAAACTGGCCTAGGAAACAAGGTTACCTCTCCTGGGTACGGGAGCCACATAAGAAGAAGCCAACCATCATTTTAGTGGATACTATCATTCCCACGAGACTTGAATGATCGGAATTTTTTTGGATTCTAGCGGTAGACAGAATGCAGTGGAGAGTCCTGTTTAATTAATCCTTATTGGTACAGGCTACTTTAGAACTCGCCGTACGAGAAATCTATATCACCGTTTATGTGATTGTGTATATTTCTTTCGTTCTAATGTTATTATTTTTGCGTTGTCGTTCTTACAATTTATTGCGGCTTACAATAGCTATTTATTAAAATATAATATAGAATACCTTGTTATGCATAACAAAGATCAGGGAATTGATCATTGGCCGGCCGCGCACATAATTATTCATTTTAAGCTATATTAACGCTTATTTAACGTTATTCTGAAGAGCCTTTAGTAATAACTGTTTAATTTTAAAATTACAAAAAAACATGTTTGCGCTGATGATGAAAAATTATCGTCAATCACGCGTTCTGTTGTGTTTCGACATTCCAAGGTCATCTTCAGAGCCTGACGGCAAACTGACGCTTGTTCTGCTGTTTTGCGACTAGTTAGATACCAAAGGATTGTTGTTTATCTGAAGTTCGAAAACTTTATTTAAAGAAGTTTAGTTAGTTTGAAATTTGACGAATATAGAAATAAGACAAAACAGCGTCTGCTCAATCATTCCAGATACTAACATATAAACGAAGTGTATAACTAAGTTTTTCCTGTCTTTCAATTTGTTTCTGAAGTAATCGCCTGGTTAAATCGTCAGTTGTCGGACAGCCAAATGAGTAATGTCCAACAGAGGTGCACAGCCTCAACCGCTCCCCCTGGCAACAAAGCTTCAATTTCACGTTCGGAAAATCAACAATATCATATGCAACTCTTTCCGAATGGCTTTGGTGGAGTTCAGGGCTCTTACAATACCAACACCGCATTTCTAACTAATACCACGTCAACCGCCAACAATGGAAGTAATGCTGTTGCTCCGATAAACGCAACTATGGCGTCTAAAATGTCTACTTTAATGGACAAATGTAGTATTTTCTCATCAAGTGGACCGTCTGCATCTGAAATCCCACTAAGCAAGGCTCTGTTGAATGATATGGCGGCGTTCAATACCAAAAGGCCCTGTGAGCCATCAACGACTTCGTCTTCAGAGTGGGCGACTCTAGCCGCCAGGTTTGAAGGTGGTGCAACTCCTGTAATGGGAAAGAACAATTACTCGGCGTTAGCTGCAACAGACAATAGATCGAACTCGGCCGGTGGCGGAGGCTCACCTTCGGGTGGGAATTCGACGTCCTCATTTCTGCCGACTCCAATACAAGCTCCTGTGCCAGCCGTCTCGGGAGCACGGCCATTTAGTGATGGCATTGGTAAGCAGTTTGATTTTGCTTCTGCTACCAACTTCGTATTTGCTTTATTTTTTCATTTAGAATTCAAGCCGCTAGATGTTGGTGTATTTAACCGTTGAGCACAGGCGAGATTGATGAAATGATATAAATGCAGAAAGAGCGGTTGCGAATAGTGAATGGCAGTAATCGAGAGTGTGAGTGAAGAAAATAAGAATTGTGAATTTCAAGCACGTAGGCAATAAACTTAAGCAATTATTGATTTCGTGGGTGGTGGTACAATGTGTGCGAGACTATTAGGCGTGAGAGCCACATATCTAATCTTGCTTTCCATATACATGCAATGCGGTTTGATCCTCGCTAGTCAGTTTGCCGTCGTACTCTAATGATGAGTTTAGCCAATACGTTCACGGGTATTCCGAGATGATGCTTCCTCTTGTTGCAGATTGATATAGCGGTCTTTTTTAGCCGGGGGAACCTACGTGTTCGTTTAATTTATATTTTTACTGCTTAATAATTGCATGTATTTGTATTGTCATATAGCATTCAATTATTGTAATTGAGAAAAGAAATTCATTTGTAATAGGAGAATTGCGTATTGATTTTGATTTCAAAGCCTGATGAACATTATCTCAACCAACGCCAGATTATCGTAAGAAACAAGATTTTGACATAGTAGAAACTAAAAGTCATCCGTAATCAAAAATGGTAGTTTAGATCTTGCTTAACTACTAGGATGTTGTTCACGTACACATCATAGCCAAGTTTGAAATCTCTGCCTGATGTGACTTTGAATCGGGCTTGTAGATTTCTAGCAAAATCATCTGAACCCTGTTTGATTTGTTAGGTAGAATTTACTGCGAGGTTTTCGAGCTTTGACCGGCGGGCAGAAGCTAGTCAGTCCGGGAATGGTAGCTTGAACCTTGCCGGGTCTAAAATGGACACAGCCATCATCTTGTTTCATGTGAAGCCTCGAGCTCTGTCTCTCTGCGCGGTTACTTTTATTGTTAAATGTGCACTGACGGAATGAGAGCAAGCGAGCCAGACGCGAAGGGCAAGTTTCGCCTGCTGAAGGAAACCTTGGCCACTGGCATCAGCCTTGGTTGGCAGACTATCTAAGAGAAGCAAAACTCCGAATACAAACCATCACTAGGAATGGACTACCTGGTATTCTTTTACAGTCCACATATAACTTTGAACCACTTATGTGATTATATGGCAGTGAAACATTAGTCACTTTTGGCTTTTGTATAGCTCTGAATGATCATCATGATCATGATCTAATGATGATTATGGAAAGTTGAAACGCCTCAGTGCGTGCGACTAGCGGTAGGTGTGCTATGTTTTCTGACGACTGGTTAAATACAATGGGATTTGTGTATACTTAAAGCTCGCAAACTTGATTTTAATAATTAGGTACGCAGTTGGTTGCCATTTGCTTATTTCTTTGTATGTTCGGAGCCTTAATCATTTCATCTTCTGCGTTTAATGTGATTCTTTTTATGTTTAATTTTCAAGAACTTTTTTTAAAACCCTAGTTTCTCTCATTGCTTGTATTGCCAAAGTTGCTGCTTTTATCTCGTTCACTTATTCCATTTTTCCTGTTTTCCTTGAGACAAAGTCTTCAAATCCAAATTTAACTTTTTTTATTATGTATATATGCATTGCACAATTACTTGCACAATCTTACGTAAATTCATAATTGTCTGATGCACACTTTTAAAAAGATCTACTATCATTCATTCGAGAAGTTGTAGACTTAGATTAGCTCTGGGAAAAACCAATAAAGCCGATCCTAACATCACATTCATTCTCAAGATTGAGCAGGACAACCAATTTCATTTCTGTGTCATAAAATTCACTCAAGAAGAAAACATAGTGATCTGATACTGGCAATCTACGGTTTTCGGGTAAAACATTCACTACAACAGACGGCTGCTGAAATCATACAACTAGGGTTCCTCTGGAAAATTTTTAATTTTATTTATAGACGATACCGTCAAAAATATTTTCCGAAATTTATAAGTTATGGCGATTCATCATCCTTATTAATGTCACACTTCCTAATGAATAAATTCGTAATTTTAAAATTAACCTCACCTTAAAAACACCGAGAAGTATGACCTGCTGGATGAAAATCATTTGAAAACTCTATATACTTTGTAAATTATTCATTTACGCGTATGTGTGGTAGAATAAGTTCTGGACGTACAAAAAAGCGACTGATCACCAAAATCCACCAACGGTTACTGCCGCATTTGATTTAAAAGGCCTAACACCGTCATGAAAATCAGAACTTTTGTCGTATACTTATTAAACGCGGCATAGTCAACTCATAGAAGTTCGCAGTTCTAAATAAGGTTATATATATTCTTTTGAAATGCGAGCTTTAATAAAATTCATTGTACCCTTTCTGTGTGCAAAAACAAAAAGAAATTTTTAAAAGATGAATCTCGTTGCGCAGTGCTCTCCTTCTTGTTGTGGATTTGACCGCATTTTTCTTGTGCGGGACAATTGTCCCGCACAGGAAAAATGCGGTCAAACCCACAAAAAGAAATTTTATCAGGTATAAGAAACGTTTCTTTCGCATAGTCTTCTCAAATATCTACTAATGAAAATATCTTTATATTTAAATTGGAAAGCAAAACAAGATATAAATATGTGAACATAGAGAGATAGTGAAAAACGGAAACCAATCAATTGTGTGCGTCACATCCAGTTCAAGCTCAATGCTTGTACGTGCTTTTTCTGCTTGCATAAATCCGGCTGCAATTTTTTTATCCATAAGGCTTCGTATGTGGCTAGCTCTCTTTTGTTCTTGCATTTAGTAATTATTTTGAATGCTAGGTCTGGAGAACATAGGTGCGATGTTTCGATGATTTGTTGCGCAATATCTGACGTGTTTTTACCATTTGATTTAAAACAGGCGTTTAAGTTACAATGTTCTCTCATTATATATATATATATATATATATATATATATATATATATATATATATATATATATACATATATATAAGAATTCAACCGACACACTACTGTATTAAACTAGCCACGAATTACCACCCGCAGCAATAGTATTAGAATATTCAGCATGAACTAGCATGATCAAACATGATCCAAGACTGGTAATGGACATGTGTTTCGATAGGCCAGCAAGGAACCTACGGTAATAGCTAAGAGCGCCAAAGATTTTCTGCAAATCTTTCTAGGTTTTAGTTGACGACTGACTCTTGATCAATTTAGTCTTGGAAGGAAAAAGTTGAATAACTTACTATATATTACGATTTCACATCACTGTTGACTCTGATTTAGTGTTCTGCTTAGTTGGAAAATAAGTTGCTCAAATTTTGTGCGTGAGAATCTAGGTCCGAACTAATGATCAAGTTGTCATCGAGATATGACATGCATTAGTTGTTGTCATCGCGAATTATGTCGCTTATGATCGTCTGAAATGTCTGAGTGGCGCAATTCAGACCATGTGCTGATAATCATGTATAACTTTTTTATGGATCTTCCGTGGATACGAGAATGTGGCTGTAGACTTGTATTAAATCAATCACTGAAAATCAGTTTCTACCACTCATTTTTTCTATTAATGTATTAATAATTCGCCTTACCTTAAAGCTGACTTGGCCATAACGGTGTGTGTGTGTGTGTGTAAAGGTCTTGGCTGCCTCAATTCTGTATTTTACCTAGGCTAGTATCTTCATCTGAATTATACCTGCCATGAATAAGTCACCTTTGGCTTTATTATTATTTTTATGTACTATCTTTAAAAAAAATTCTTTTTTACATGATCATATGGCAATAAAACATCAGTTTCTATAGGCTGTTGTGTTTACGTCGATGATTATGATGATGATGAATGTATTAATTGTTTGAAAAGCATATGAATATGTTTTCATCACAGATTGCGATAATCACCGCAAAAATCAACATATTCCGTTGGCTTTCCAAAATAAATGTAATTGAAATGCCTAGCTACTTAGCGACGGTGAGATAATGATTTTCTCCAATAGTCTCGTGAATTCATCTCGACCGGTCTTCAGTTTTGCAGGAGATAACGGTCTATTCCTAAGCGCAGTAAGTGGACCGGCCTTATTGACATTACGGAAAGTATTAGTTACTCGTAGGTTTGATTTTATGAAATTGAAAAAAAGATTGGTGTTTGATTAGAATTGTGGATATTACGGCTGAAGAATGCATTGCAGATTGGTGAATAGCTTGTAGCTACAAACGTTCGCAGTGTAGGCCAGCTATCAATTATAGGACATTGTAATATGTTGGCAACTTTTACGGCTAGAAATGCAGCATAGTCTTCTGACAAACTAAAAGCGTTAAAATGTTGCTTTTGGACGATGCTTGCCCAGGGACGATTTGAATGAAGCATTTGCTAAAATGTCTCAGACGCAGTGCGAAAAATTGTTTTTCGCTACACTACCGAGAATTTTTGTCTGACACAGAATCCTACTAAATAAAAAGGTATTTGGCTACTTCGATAATTTTATAATGTATTGATTAGTTAAGTAGGGATTGCATTTAAACTACAACATTTCACTGCTCCCCCGCGTAGTCACCAATGGTAACGCTCGCGCTCGAGTTGTGATATGTCATTTTTCCAGAACCCACGAAAACATTAAAATTGGTTGATCCTAAAACTGATCGTTCTAGCTTTCAGAGGCAATAACGGTAATCCAAATTAGTTCCAGAGCAGAGGCGGCTGCCTTGAAGACGACAGCCTTCCTGTATGCCTTGCTGTGTTGTCCGCGACCAAGGCTGTTGGGGAACCTTGTCAAGTGATCCTTGTTGTGCATATTGATGTCAGAAAATAGATTAGCCGGAAATACAGGATGTGGCGATTGTTGAATGTCACAATGATTCTTGCTGATTAAATGAGCAGCACCACCCAGAGACGCGAAGACTGCAAAACTACTACATCGCTTAAAACTTCAAGCAATGACGATTGGAGGGCTCGTCGGATCTTCGCAAGAGCAAGTCGGTTTTTTTCCAAGAAATGCATCGCGCATTTATGGGCGTGGAGAAGCGCATAGTTGATCTGTTCTATATGTAAATTGTATTTGAATATTTGAGTTTCATTGAAGGGGGCGTAAACCAGAAAGTGGAATGTCACATTTGATTCGCCTTATTGTCTGAAATGCTCATGACGACGCCGCCTGTACGACTAGCCATATCTCGCCGTTGGTTAAGTCCAAGATTTTTATTTTTACGAGCCAAATTTACGTTCATTTATTATTATTTCTTGCTCACTTATTAAGCAGTTTTTCCATTTTTGCATTGATTAGAACAATCCTGTCTCAAGTCATTGGCAGCCTCCCGATTTGCGAGCGCATGTGCCGAGAAAGGTGTGAGCAGTACCACTTTGCTTCCTTTTACAGGAGCTGATGGAAACAGTAAAAACCCTCAAAATGAACAGCAAGCATCAACGATCGCTGGTGCGTCTGCAGAAGCAACAGCCAAAAATCACCACATGATTACCAAAACCCAAAGGCCTCATGAACCCACATCGAGTACATTGGGGCAGCCTCCTAAGGTAGTTCTGCTATCTGAGGCACGATTGTCTGACCAGCTAGGGAGGGCACGAATCAACGGAACTACAGAAAATGACAATGTGGTCCTTAGAGATCATGCGAATCGACGTTTCAGCGCCAAAGATCAGGGTAACAAGCTCTAATGTATCCTTTGTTAGATTTGATTTACTGCAAATAAGTTCACAATAATATGTCGCGCCGTGCGTTTATCGACCAAGTAACATTAGAGTTGACAAAATTCTGCAAAAATCTTACGAATCACAAATCCCAACAGAGCCCTTTTCCTAGCTCATTAGCTTAAGCTTGAACAAAGAATCCGCTGCGCTTGAGAACTAGAACTTCTTTGACGTCAGCTATACGTCATCATAGATGATTTTGGGAGGCAGTGTTGTGCATATTTATGCCTTGCCTCTTCTTTTAAATCTAATAATGATTCGTCATTATCATCGACGTTTATAAACTAACACTTCAATGCTGCATAACCACTAAAATCTTGTAAAAGAAAAACGAATAATATTTATGAAGTCGTAGGTCTAGCATAGCTAGAAAGACGCCTATAAAACGCAAAAATGAGGCTTACTAGACCTAAACACCGCACATGCTAGGTTAAGTGAACTTGAAGACCAAGCAACATTGAGCATAAAACTTCCTCGCTGTTTTCAGTTTGTCGCTCCATGACACGATGAGACCTCTGAGGTGGTCAGAAATAATGACTATTATGATCTGTAAAAAGATCATTACCACTACGTATACAACTACTATTACTCCCACTTGTTACTGCTACTACTACTTCTACTACCACTACCACTGCTTCTACTCATATTGCCAGCAATACCACCACTACTACTATTTCTGCAGCTGCAGCTGCTACTACTTTACAGCCTTACACCAACATTACTTACTAATGTTTCACTGTTGTATATCTATTTAATTCTTATTTGTGTTGGTTGTAAATGACCACATTGTCACCTATTCTTAGTTGGGAACTAAGGCATTATCCTGTTTGGCATGAGAATTTTTAACAGCGACGAAGCACCACTAGTATAGCCCAACGCGTTATAAAGACATAAAATCCGTCACTCCAATGATAAGTTTCATTCCTAGTATCTTGGCTTACATTTATACAAGTTGATCTAGTAGAATTTGTGTGCATGTTCTAAAAACTGACCTTGTATCCTTGTCAACAACAAATGCTTAGAAGATAAGAAAAGTGATCGTATTAGGTAACATGCGAAGTTTATTCCAACAGACTCGAGAAAATTGAAAACCAGCGAATCAATAACTCCTTATAAAATAGCTTAATCGGTGAAATGTGTCATTTTAATCGGTGGACAGAACGCTCTTCTTGGTGATCTACACTAGTCTCGATCCTCGAAATTATGCTCTCATCTACTACACAGGAAGCTCATCTCAAACAACTGCCAGAGTTAAAGATAGTGAATTCTATCTTAACTCTCAAAATTCATAAACGCGCAGTCAAGGATGCTGATCTACTATCGACATTATTTAAAGACGGTAGTGGCATATTGCCTTGTGCAATGAATCGTTTCTGTATGTTGTTCTTGTTGGTCCTTCCATCTAGAGAGGATTCACGCCTTTCCCAAATAATTTTCTTCTTCGTCGTTTGTTCATAAAAGCAAAAGTTGTTATTAGTTTTCTTTGTATTGTTATGTAGCGGTAGAGCATACGATTCTAAACTGTCTTGGATGAGCATTATGTTGAGTGTAAAGAGACTGCATAGTTTACGTGAATACCAATTTTGGTCTATAAATTCGTTATCGTGGGATGGTGATATTAACGTCGTTGTTCAAGAAACTACGTAGGGGCTTAAATATGATTTTTAGGATCCCTTCTTGGTCTCAATCTGGCCTGTCCCTCTCTAATAGTTGACGTAAAACAGCGAAAACTGCAAGGAGGCTGAATTGCCGATGTTTCCTTGCCTCAAAGCTGAATTGACCATGATGTTGTTGTGTAGAAGTTTAGTTTGTCTTACTTCTGTTTGTGACTGCTATGAATCTCTAACATCGTTTGGCATAATCAGTGCAAATTACCCGGATTCAGCGCAACCTAAACCTGTACCACGACCATTGTCATTCAAATTTCTATGCCTTTCAAATATGAGCATGATGGTTAATACTTCCCAAATAAAGGTTATTGCCTTACAATTCCCTATGTTTCGAAATTTATATGGCTGGGCATTATGATAATGATGATCATCATACCCAGCCATACAAAAGCCACGAGTGACTAATGTTTCTCTGCCATATAACCATAAAAAGTGAAAAAAATATAAATAACAACAGAAATAATATTTTAGACAAATTATTAGTGAGATTTACGAGAGAGAGAGAGAGAGAGAGAGAGAGAGAGAGAGAAAGAATACCTAGTTACTATGAGTAAATTTATCAGGATAAATCACAGAAATGAGGCAATTGATCTTTGGCATCCAATCTCATGATTCTCTGTGTGCTAAATGTGATATTAAATTTAACACTGGGAAAATTCTCCTTGGTTATTCTATTCAGCCGCCGTGCAATTATTGAGGTTGGTACGTCGCCTCTAAATGGTAAGTTTAGGAAAACTTGCTTGACGGTATCCTCTCTAGTGCGAATCTGTCGTGGTCTGATGTTGACATCATTGAATCGCTCTGGGTAGTTGTTCATTAGCAAAATTTTCCTCAGGTAGCCCAGTTCTTCCTGATTCTGTTTGCTAGATTGTTAACTAAGTTTCTTTTGTGGGATTTTGGCACAATGCTGTTCTAGTGAATGTATTTAACTATTATTTAGTGAATGTATTGCCCGGTGAAAGTGGATTTTCTATATATGGCCAGTATCAAATCCCCATTTTTTTCGAGTGAGTTGGATGTCAATGAAGGGAAAACTATTTTCTTTCTTTACAGCGAGAGTGAATTCGATTTTTGGATCGATTTGAATAACTTAATTCTTTCCAGAATTTTGGCACTCACACAATTGGCTGCAATATATGTGTTTAATTTCTTACGGGTAAAAAGCTGACCCCCGCTCTTTAACAACCTTTATTATGTCCATTGCCTTCACAAAAAAGCACAGACGAACTCCGAAAACTACAATAAGACTAATCCATACGACTTGCCACACCCGACAAAGGATCAAGAGTTGTTATATCTGAAGCCGACGCTTATAGAAAGTCCATGAACGATATTATAAATGATTTATCTAAATTCAAACTAGACATCAAACAGAAAGATGATTCAACAAATATTCAATCAAGAATAAATGCAATTCTGAAAGAGATGGATTCCGATATTAGATCAAAACTCATAGAATACATCCAAAAGGCAAAACCCGTCGGAACAAACACCCCAAGATTGTACAGCAAACCAAAAACTCACAAAGCCGTGACAGCCTCAGGAGCTCCCTCGATGCGACCCATCATGTCAATGATCAAAGTCCCGCAACATAAACCAGCTAAGTTTCTCTACAAAATACTTCAACCAATATGAACAATCATAAATGCAAATACTATCGAGGACTCCTTCGAGCTAGCAGATGAACTGAAGGGGAACAACATCCATATTTACTAACATACCACTGGATGAGACAACGGAGATCTTGTGTGACCTTATTAAAAATGAGTTTTATGATTTCTCTAGACACGGATGTACAAAAAACGTACAATCTACATTTGAAGCGATATACTACCGTCAGATCAATGGTTTAGCTATGGGAAGCTGCATTGCACCCCTCCTGGCAGATGTATACATGTATCATCTTCAAAAAACGAGCCTAAAATGTATAATTGGCCAGTGCGCACTCTACAAAAGGTATGTAGATGATGTATTTTTTTCATCTCAGAAGCAGCAAACCCTTCCGAAATCCTCAAACAAGCAAATGGAGCCGATCCAGACATCAAATGCACTCTCAAGGTAGAGGAAAACAATAATTATCCCTTTCTCGACATCAAACTCACTCGAGAAGAGAATGGGGATTTGACATTGGTCATATATAAAAAATCCACTTTCACCGGGTAATACATTCACTACAACAGCAGTGTGCCAAAATCCCACAAAGGAAACATAGTCAACAACCTATCAAACAGAATCAGGAAGATCTGCTCTGAACAAAAAATCGAGGAAGAACTGGACTACCTCAGGAAAATTTTGCTAATGAACACCTACCCAGAGCGATTCATTGATGTCAACATCAGACCATGACAGATTCACACTAGAGAGGATACCGTCAAGCAAGTTTTCCTAAACTTACCATTTAGAGGTGACGTACCAACCTCAATAGTTGCACGGCGACTGAATAGAATAACCAAGGAGAATTTTCCCAGTGTTAAAGTTAATATCACATTTAGCACACAGAGAATCATGAGGTTTGATGACAAAGATCAATTGCCAATTCTCTCCAAATCATTCATAGTCTACAAATTCTCATGTTTGTACGGTAGTAAATATATCGGACTTACGAAGAAGTAATTGATAAACAGAATCCAGCAACATTTACCACAGAAATTGATTAACAAAGGCTTGGCACCGTCAGTAAAATCAGCTATTTCCGATCATATATTGGAAACGGGGCACCCAATCAATTTGACCATTTTCTCGATTCTACATAAAGCAAAATCAGAAAAATTATTTATTTATGAAGCCCTTTATATAAAACAATAAACACCTGGCCTAAATATTCAAAAGTTTCATCAACATGATATTCTAATCGACTGGCCAAGAATAACAAAATTCAACAACAATCTACTAGTATCCAGTCAAGACCAAACAGGCCCTCGACTAAAATCAACAAACATTCAATTGGATTATATAACAGTTAAATACTGTTTGTTGCGGAGAACTAATATATATTCAAGTATGTATTAGGTGTTGCGAACCTAGTAACCAATTAGTTCAGTTGTGACCAGAAGAATAAACCAAAGGCAGCATGAACGGAAAGTATAATCTCATGCACATTCGTTTCGTACTTACTGGCGGCTCATCAGTAGGAGCCGGTATTACGCCCTTTAACCACTATATATTTGGTAGAAGAATGTGGAATAATAAGACCGTACAATCTCCTAGACGAATGTGTAAACCTGTAATAGTGAGGCTAACATCATATAAAGTCTACGACAATGCGACTTCAACGCTAACTCAAACCATATAATATATATACCGAGTCTGTAAAGGATACTAACACTATAGTTATTGTGTTAGTAATCGATACCAACATTATTGTACCGAAAAGGTACATGGTACTAACACTATGGTTTCCGAGTCGGAACATGTTACCAACATGATGGATATCAATTTATGCTATATTTCACCAAAATTGAGAATTACAACAATTTCTGAACACCTGTTACTTTAGTAAATCCATACACCCTTGATCGATATCAGTTATCACATTTCGCGGTAACCATGAAATCATTCAATTCAATATATAACAGTTAAATACTGTTTTTTGCGGAGAACTAATATATATGCAAGTATGTATTAGGTGTGGCGAACCTATTATCCCACATTCTTGACCAAAATATATAGTGGTTAAAGGGTGTAATACCGGCTCCTACTGATGAGTCGCCAGTAAGCACGAAACGAATGTGTATGAGATTATACTTTCCGTTCATGCTGCCTTTGGTATATCCTTCTGGTCACAACTGAACTAATTTGTTACTAGGTTTGCAACACCTAATACATACTTGCATTCAATTGGATTGGCAGCAAACTGAAGATGATAAAAGAGATGCACATTTGGTGACAGAAATTTCCAAACAATATGAGCGTTCAACACCGCAACCCGCACTTGCACTGTTACCAAGTGAAGAAAACAAATTTGCGCAAATAAGTGAAACAGAGGACTACGCTCGGAAAAATAGCACTCGTACACGTAACAGCGAACAATGCGAACATATGATTAACTCTCAAGCCATCAATACAATAATGACCAGATCTCAGACATCACTTTGCAATAGAGCGATAATGACTTTTACATGCAAACTGGCACACACACAGACACAAACGCATAAAAACTTACCAATCAGCCAAAACAAGAAATAGATGTAAAACCGAGTCAGATTTGTTACCATCTACATAATCAAATGAAAACCCAGAACGTATTTAAATGAAAGATTGTAGAGCGAAGTTTAGTAATTTCGAAATAAATGGCTATATCCACTTTGTTATTAATGTGCTTTTTCTTCCTAATTATAAATATATATATATATATATATATATATATATATATATATATATATATATATATATATATATATATGTTCATTGTATATACCTGAAGAATATGAGAATTAAACGGTCCCTGTTTCTGCTAAAATTTCTTTTAACTTTTGCGCATGTAACGGGTTCTATGAGTACTATTTTTTCTATTTATCGCCATGCAACTTGTTTTCGTATGCTTTGTATTTCATAACTCTCTAGGTTTCAATGTGATATAATTGTCTGTCAATGAGGAAAAATACCTTGTCGGGTTTCGTTTCTTATCATAATCGCAGAAAGAAATAAAACATCTTTTTTGTAACTGTTGCTCCAATGCAATATAGCTTTAAGAAAAGAAAAAAATTGAAATAACTTTTTTTAAATATTTTTGATGTGAGAATAATAACAAAGATAACCTTTTAAAACAATAATTTGTTAACGGACTATGATTTGTGTAGAATAGGATTTAGTTCAGGTGAAGATACACGGAAATGAGCCGATCTAGATCTCTAAACAAACTATTTTGGGCGAATCAGCTTTATGGCAAAGCAACATCGGCAAAAAAGGTTTCTTCTCGTTATCACTTAATCGCTTCATACACACGATCAAGCCTTGTTGTTTACTCTGCCCAACTAAACAAAATTAGACAAGATGATTCTGCTAGAAATCTGCAACAGGATCGCCACAGTACGGTTCGATACCGTATCGCGTAAGGATTTCAACCAACAACTATGATGCGCACGTGGACCCTATCCTGGTAGACGAACAGGTCCTATACTCCATAATTTATTTATAGTTGACTAGTTGTATCTGTAATACCAAAATCTGTCTACTGCTTTTGCCGCCAATCGGACACTGGCTTAGGGAATAACGCGATCGGGCAATCGTACTATATGCATACGTAAAATGTGACCGAGCCAGCACAGTTGATGGAGCTTTATTTGTTTATCTAAAGGGCACTTGTTGGCCGATCCAAAATTTTTTTATGTATGGCAGTGTTGATTTCGCAAGTCGGTGTACTTGAGTGAAACATCAATTCAATTTTATTTAACCAGTCCCACAAAATAGCAAAACTTCTAAATTTCACACGTGATGGGGAGTGACTTAAATAATAACCAAAACCATATACTAAAGTTAAAGACCGTCGTCACATTTACTTTTTTTATGCGTTAATCTACACAATGGTGTCAACTGTTGTTTAACACAACAGTTGTGTGTAAACAAATTTATCTCTTGCTGGATTTTATATTTCTGTGCAAAATTTGAACACGGTAGATTCTGCTGCTTCAAAAGCATGGTATACCCTACCCGAGCATCGTCAACCCGTGCAAAATATGACAACAATATCGCGTGCAGCTGCAAGTGACTCTGCGAATCACTGTGGTCGTGCAGTGGATCTTGTCGTCACCAGACCTACATCCGTCAGTACGAGAGATATTTCGAACGCTCCAGCCGGTCCGACTAGCAATTTTGCAAACACTTATGGCTCTGCGTATTCGGAAAATGCGCCTATCGAATACGTGGGCGGAAATCGAATTCTTACTGGAGCTGGTCAAAATTTGGTAGAAAACTGCGGAAAATCTAGCCAGATCCAGAAAAATGTGTTAACAGGACTAGCCAGAAATCCCCAATTTCCCAATGAATCAACGTTTCCTCAGTTTTTGTCTGGCCAGAGTACTACAAACGTTGACCCCACTCCCTCAGTCTTAACAACTAGCAACGTTACGGCTGGTAGAGTCGATTTTCGAACGGTTGTTGCGCCAAGAGGCACAGGTTACTCCCTTCCGGATAACAAGGACTCATTAGTATTAGCAATTCGTGAATCAAAGATTTCTACAGAAGGTGAGCCAAAGCCTCGCTCACTGGCAGGAATGAATTATCACAATAATATAAATTTTAATTGTAACGCCAGCAATTGGTCAAATTTGTCACAGACAAACAGCAGTGTTGCTGCCAGCTTGAGTGCTGGCGCGGATGCAGATGGCCGAGGGGCTCAGAGCCACCACGATTCACTAAACTCTGCTTACTTCCCGAAGAGAACGTCGTTAAATGCTCCTACTGTTGTTAATCGAATCGTTTCGTAGTAATACCCAATCGGTGAGTTATTATGTATATATTCTTAAATTGTACTGTACTGGTTTATGACATTTCCACTGTGTGCTATTTATTTTTATTTATATTCGCAACAACATATATACATGCATAGGCGAAGAACAATATCCTGCGGTGTTATATTAGGGCCTGGAGCCATTTAACTGAAAGGTGTGGACCTTTATTCTGATCCCATTGAGGTCTGACATTGACATCTGGAATTTCATTGTTTATATTATGGCAAGCGTTATACTCAGGTACGGCGGAGATAACGCTGCCGATCGCCTATTTCCTGAGCTAGATTCCATCTAGGCTATTACTAATATGAGATGACAAACTTTGCGTCTGAAACATTCATTTCGATTAGGAATGGTCGAGCTACTGTTCCATAATAAATAACACGTAAGCATAAATATTTTTGGAAGCTATGCAGCAATAAAGCATCACTCATGCTAGTTGACTACAGATAAAGTATGTTGCAATTAACAATTAAAATACGCGGCTCCTTTTTATTTATTAAATTTAAAACCTCGAAAATCCGAATGGTTTAGAGTTGCATTTTTTTAGACAATTAGCTTGGACTCGCTTCCTTATTAATCAACAAGTAAATATCAATATACTTTACTTTACTTTACTGCGGCTGGCTCCTTTTAGAGGATAAGCCGGCTCCATTGATATCCCGGATTAAACCTCTCCATGCCGGGCGGTTGGCAGCCATTTCGGAACATAAAGAGGGCCAATGACGCTCCCAGTGACGCGGACCATAAACATTGCGTAAAACCTAGGAGTTCCATGTCCGATTTGATTGTTGCAAGCCATGTCTTCAGTTGTCCACCTCGGCGGCGGCGCCAGTTTTGCACATTGACCTGGGTTCATCACCTGCCGTACCATTTCGTCTTCGGGTTTGCGTAGTACGTGCCCGAACCATTGAAGTCGACGATGTTGGATCCAGACGGATAGTTGCATGGATGTCACCGCATTGCGACGAACAGATGCGTTCGACACTCGGTCCATCCATTTTGTCTTTGTGATGTACCTAAGGCACCAATGGTCGAATACTTCGAGCTTTTTTGGAGTCCTCAGAACGTAATGGCCAAGTCTCACAGCCATACAGTAGCACAGGGCGAACAGTAACCTGGTAGACTCGGATTTTCGTTTTGAGGCTGATTTCACTTCTTCTCCAAAGTGAGTTCTTCAATTGTAAGGAAAGCAAGTCTGGCACGTTCGATGCGTGTTCGGACTTCATTCTTTGCTTGACCAGTTGGAAGTATTTTTGAGCCAAGGTACGTAAAATCGTCGACTGTTTCGATTGGGCTGTCGTAAACCGTGAGTTGCTCATCAGATGAAGATACACCGATGGCGAAAGCTTTCGTTTTGTCGGCATTGATTTCCAGACCAACGGCTGATGAAAACTGGGCCACTTGATCCAAAACGGCTTGCATGCTCCCAAAGCTGTCAGCAAGGAGAACAACATCGTCTGCGTAATCAACATCCGTCAGCCATAGGTTATTTGATACTTGAACGCCTCGGAACTCAGTTAGCGCGTTGCTCAGAATCCAGTCAACCGCATAATTGAACAATATGGGTGACAAGGGACATCCTTGTCGAACCCCTGTGTGCAGACTGAATTCATCCGATTCTTCTCCGTAAACACGTACTCTGGCTTTGGTGGCTGCATAGTAGGCCTTGATCAGATTTACAAGTTTTATGGGCATACCGTCGAGCAGCATGATGTTCCATAGGGAGTCGCGATCAACAGAGTCAAAAGCAGCTCGAAAGTCAATAAAACAAGCGACGGTAGGTTGTTGAAATTCGTTGCGATGTTCCAAAACTCGCCGTAATGTAAAGATCTGATCAACACAGCCTTTGCCTGGGCAGAATCCACCCTGATTGGGACGGGTACGGACATGCCGCTCATTACAGAAGCGGTTCAATAGAATCGACGCCAACAGCTTGGATGCGGTGTTGAGAAGACTGATACCACGGTAGTTTTCGCACCTTGATCTATCACCCTTTTTGGGAAACGGTAGCAGGATTGACATTCCGAAGTCTGACGGGCATGCTTCTTTTTCCCAGATAGAAGAGAACAGTCGATGGATTGATGGCAGTAGTGCGCCTATACAGGCCTTGTAGATCTCTGCAGGAATTCCATCTTCACCTGGGGATTTCTTGCTCTTCATGCGCTGGATGGTCGTAGCGATCTCAACCTCAGTTGGGGAAGAGCAGTCCACATCGTAGCTGGGTGTAGATGTTGCAGGTGGTTGCGGTGGGGAGCGGCCGCTGTATGGTCGGTTCAATAACTGCGAAAAATGTTCAACCCATCTTGCGATTTTGCCATTGACATCAGAAATCAAGTCTCTCACCGAGTGGTGAGGGGACACCACTTGTACCAAATTCCCAAGAAACTCCATGAAAATGTCAAAATATCAATATAATGGTGTTTCAATATAAAACTTAACTGCTACATTTTGTTATAGCCTTACTTTCAGGTTTGGCTAACACTAGGGACGAAATCTTGGTATAATTAAACAGTTATTTTCCGATTAAGCTCCTTTCCTTGGAGCTATTAGTGAATGAATACCTGAATCTTTCTCTCTCTCTCTCTATCTTGCCCAAAGAACTCCAAAACTGAGATCACTTTAATTTTACTACAGTGAACGTACACGCGCATATACACTTCAAATGATGCATGTTACGCGACTCGAAATAGATTAATTACTTAGACCTTGTCGTGCGCAACAAGGATTTTGCATCCACTGTCTTCAATTTTACTCCGGATATTTCGGCCACACACAGAGGCATTGCGGTAGCTTGTTTTGTGAGTATTCAGGAGGCTTTATTAGATCACTTTAATTTTACCTGATTGAGTGTACACGTGCGATAACTGATCACTTCTCAGTCCGAAACATACGCACGCACAAACATACAATCATCGCGTATGCTCATCTACTGAATCGTCAGTAAATGCCGTTAAATCACTTTAACTTCACTTCTACGAATACACATGACATGCTTATCCAAGAAAAATGAAAGTTGTGCTTAAATATAGATGAATAAGTTCAAGCTTAATTTACCACTTGACTCGATTTTTGTCAAATTGTTTGTTGGATGAACTCTCCATTCAAGTAGGCTTCCAAATTAGGACGACGAAATTTTTTTGGAGTAAAATAAATTCAGTGCATGCAACCACCTTGCTGCGCAGAACAAAGCCAGGTAACGTTCAGATGTAGGCACAAACAAACATGACGCACACCTATCTTTTGTTATGGAATCTCCCAGTAGGTTTAAATGAAGACTTTAAAAAATGTATCACTTATTATCTTACTTGTCATTTTGGTGTCATGAGTGGATCGTTTCTGTCCGTTTGCCCTCTCTAAAAGACTCATCACATAAGGTGATCCTTTTTATATAGCGAGCCGGTCTACACAGTATGTTATCATCATTAGCTGCATAATTTATGATTGTATTTCGGCTCTGACGAACGTCATGTCAACTATTCTCAGTGGAGATCAATGAATTATATTCAGAATCGTCCTGCAGTACCAAAATGTCACTCAAAGCTGGCAAGCATTATCTGCTCATTGATTTTATTTCAGTTTTCCCTCTCCTAAATAGTCTGTCTCTAAAAGCTAACTAGCGCCATCTGTCCAGGATAATTTGGTTTTTGAGAAATCGCTTTCGTCCCACCTCCGGTTTGTGCTAACACTCACGCTGTTCCTCAAAACGGCTGTAGCGAAACTTTCAGTGAACGGTTTTACGTTTAGAAGGCAGAAGAAGGATGGGACCCGGAGAAACCAATCAAGGAAACAACTTCGCTTTGCGCCTGTAAATGTAACGGATTTAATAGTTTGCCTATCTTCGATTAGTATCAATTGACCCGCAATAGTCGATTGCGGCAAAAAAATCGAATAATAACAGCATCACGCAAAAACAAGTGTCATCTAACTCCACACTTCAGTGTTAACAACCTTATTACCATATTAATCATAGTAATTGTAATGAGAAAACAATATTAATTTAAAAGGATAATGATTTAGGTGGAACCTATCTAGACAATTAATGGAAATGAGACAACATATATCTCAGCAGCACATAAACTGCGGCAAAGCAACTTCAATGCACAGCGATATCGGCAATTACTTATGCATGCATAATATGAATAGCCGGTAATACGCACCGAGTTCATTATAATGAGTATTCTCGTTAAGTTTATGGGTGTTAGTCATTAATGGACGAAGATTTGGTTTTTCCTCCTGGTCTTCAGTATAATTATTTTTATTGCTTTCACCATCTGAGCAATTATTGTCTGTGTATTTGAATAACCTTTAAGAAGGTAGCGAAAGGTGTAAATTCATTCTCGTGGTCTACGTGCGAATCAAGTACAATTTATATGAGAATATCTTTGAGAGACACATTTCAGTTATTCAAAACGTGGCCTTCATGTTTCGGTTTGATTTCCGTTATGGAGTTATCTGTCGTACTTTGATGATTACCATGGAAGGTCAGGGCTTATCATCACGTGTAACTGAAGGTATTCTTATAATATTGGGCAAATGTTAACTGTTCGCTATTAAAAATAATTCTTTATTTTTTTACTTTTAGCAATACTTTGTTTTACTATGCATTTCGTGTGCATGATTCGTACCTGCGCATGGCTACTTTAGTGCTAGTTTTCTCTTCGTCAAATTCAATCTAAGCCGGATTCGTGACTCTCACAACACGTCTCACACGTGACGGTTTTCGTCGATGTACAAGATGTTTTTACTCTGATGATGAACCATGACGGCGTAGGCTTTGACTTCACGTAAATGTCGCGGTTTAACACAACCTAGAACCCATGAAAATACTGCCACCGTTAGTTAACACGCATCCGTATAAAAACGTCTTACTAGAAATTATCTGATTTCGACATAGCCACAAAAGTATTACAAAAGTTTTTTTTACCTGCGATCCGGTAGATACATTGGATTTTGCGCTCCACGTAAAAGCATTATTGCAATAGTTAACGCTTGTGCGTAGCTCATGTTTGTGGCATCATGATGGTCACTAATCTAACAATTACATTTATAAGTAATTCAACAACATTTCGATAATAATTTCTTCCCAGCTTTTTTACATGATTTTTTCATTTCAACTCACTTAATACTGATAAATATGGACATATACATGTTTTCACATAGCAAATGAAAAATTAAATGTTCTCTTGGTTAGATCTCAACATGATTGCAATATCCGCTATGTTGTAAAGCCAATTTAGTATAAAGAAAGGGATTAAGCTGAATTGAAGGCGTATATTGCACAATAACAAACGAAAAATGAGCAACGAACTTACAAAGAACCACAAAAAATTCTACAGTTTATGTTCAATTCATGCGCAATTTTCTTGTTTAGTTAACCGCTTTTAATGAATGCTGCAACTGACTGCTTCTGCAATACGTAGCACATTTTTCTTTTTTCGCCATTTGTTACCTTTAAAGCCGCATGCTCTGAAGTAAGATGTTTAAAAAGCAGTCAATTGTAATATCCTTCTTCTGAAATTAAGCAAAATAATACAGTTTACATGAATTGTACATAGTGTACACACTTAATTAATTTAATTTTTCTGAATTAGGTTTATAATTTATCAGGTATTTCAGGCAAGTTGAGATCTGGCAAAAAGGAAATGGCCTTTTCAAAATTGCTTTTTTAACCTGATTGACTAAAATGTTCCTATACAAAACACATTTCTCAATGTATATTATTAATATACACCAATGGCTGGCCTCAAAATTACATTTCACAATATACGATGAATAAAAACGTGATCGCGCCGACAGTAAATTAACATTGATATATAGTGGGGTAAATGGAATGTTGATCGTCTTGACTCACTAAACGAACACGTATATCCCCCCCGTGCTGACTGGCATTCTATAGCTACGTACTATCATGTGGATAGACATGTTTTCAAATTACCACTTTCCTCTTTACTAACGAGCTCAAATTTTGTTATTTTTTATTTTTATTAAAACACCATCTGATTAGTTTTCTATCGTCAATTTCCTAATCCTCGTGTTTGCCTTTTGGTGTTTTATTTAACGAGGAGCTGTTCCTTATATCAATTTTGTATTTAAATGTTTTGAGTTGCAAATAAATGCATCAAAATTTCTCACGTGTACTGATTATCTTCCCTTTGTTATGTGATACAATGCATTTTCGCCCTTATTTACGTTTTTTAGCCACTTAGTTTTTCGATTGTGTATTATTCATGTAGTTTTTTATCCTGGATTTTTCGCTCAATCTGACCATTTGATTCGCTTCAATTGTTTTTCACTTCTATGGAAAAGTAGTAGGACGGGAGTTTGCACAAACTTTGTCTTTCTTACTGAAAATAAAAGTAACAACAGAAAAAATGCACAGTCAACAAGACAAGTTAATTTGTCAACATCTGCTTACAGCAGAATATTTTATGCATTTAAACCATTTTACAACTTTATACTTCTGGACCTGTGTTGTTTATGGTTTTTTCCCAGCGCAGATGAAAGAAATATAAATTGATATTATTAAACGAACATTGGTTGCGCGGGCGGTGATAACATTTACTATAATCAAGGTTGCGAAATTGATATAAAGACCTGACCCATTAAGTACATACATTTGTCAGTATAAACTAAGAATTGTATAAGGACGAAACGAGTCTACTGGGTGGATTGTCTTTTCTATACTATAAAACTCTTAGTTTATACTGATAAATGTATGTACTTAATGGGTCAGGTGTTTATATCAAGTTCGCATCCTTGATTATAGTAAAATAGAAAATTTGTTCGTTAATTTTGCACTCTTACTCAGATATATTTTTTTGCTTTGTATATATATACTCATAATAACATTCCAATATGCAAAGATAAAAATTTCAGATAAAAGGAACATTTCTTCCTCACTTTATTATCATATACCCGCAATGATAGGTATTTATATATTTTCTAAAGGCAAATTACTCATTAAATTGAAACGAGCAGTGAGTGCGTAACAAGAGAATGTCCAACCATTTTCGTGGATCGTCTACAGTTCAGATTCAATGCCTCAACACGCTTCTTTTGTTCGCAAATATCAGGCTGCACTTTTTTAACCATAGCGCTAACTCGTCTGTGTTATTGCTTGTGGTAAGTATTCTATAGGCAGAATCTTGTGAACAGACTTACAAGGTTTAAATAATTTGGTGCGGAATTGCAGACGTATATTCACAGTTTGGCTTGACACAAGCGCTTAAATTGAAATGAACTTTCATTCAAACAAATAATTGTCCAATTGATTGGTCTATTGAAATTGAAATGAAATATTTTCGTGTATTGTGCCTGAACTGAAGGCATCCTTTTTAGGAGTTTTGACGTTCTCCTATTTCAAATTATTTTCCCGTTTCAAGTTTCTTCTTTTTTCGTTCAAAAATATTTAAATAAGTTTATTTGTAGATAATTAAGGAAACACGCGGAAATGTTTCTATTCCTAAATGAATATGCTGTCTAATACTAAAATGCAATGGATATTGTATTGATATTTATATGGTTCGAAGCCATAGTAATTTCCATCCTGGCGATAGGTTTTGTATCCTTTACGCTGAGTACCAATTTCGTATTAGAACGAGTTTGCCAGATAGTTAAGACAAGTTTTCGCTTCTGAAGAGAGATTATTGACACTGGTGCCCCTAAACTTGAAGCTCCAGATTCATGATAATCATCGGCGTTATATGGCAGGCCATCTAAGAGCAGGCGAATTCTATCTAAATAATCCTTCGGTGCTAGGGAAGGGCGACTTTGTATTATTATACAGCTGACCCAGCTGTGAAAGTTTGAACTTTTGTGCGATATTAAAGTATCAGTGTATAATTTCAGTCTATATATATAAAAATTTACATAAAAAAATAAATTAGTATGATACTGTAAATTACTTGCGATACATAGATTTAGTAAATTAATAAATACGTTAAATGGCTGAATCAAACTCGTTGATTCAATTCCCGTTTGTTAAGTTCCGGTTATTACTGATAAGTGCCAACAAAACGGAACCGGTCTGGAATATGTTCTGAATATTATGCACTTTTTAGTTAATACCGACAATATATATGACTTCTGTTTAAATTTCATTTGTATATATTTAATGAAAAAGGTGCATAAAATATTAAATTTCTTTTTCTTCTTTTGGCACACGAAAAAGAGATACACATTGCGTGGTCCTGAACATTTTGAAAACATTCTTGCTTCCAAATGTGTTTATTTGAGTTTAATATTTGCAATTTAAGTTGTTGCTGTAAATGTATCTGGATACCGTGCTTCAGTATTATTATACTCCTATATTTAGTTGTTATAACATATAACATTATTTTTTTTCATATTCTCAGTTACTGCTGAAAAGCAGTAAATTTAGTTAGCTCAACTCCTCAGTTTCATCATTCGTTGTTATGAATCGATGTGTACAGTTGAAACGAAGCGAAGAAAAGATTCGTGTTTTTAAGTTGTGCAACTTATAATAAACTATTGTTCACTTGGTCCATCGTCACTCAATTGTTAGACAGGGTTTCGCTATGAATGGGAAATATGCTTGACTTAAACACTACAGCTTACTCGCCCCAGCTAAATATGCTTACCCCTACCCATCGATGCATAATATCTTTATTACACATTTCACCGATTAAATAATATGAAAATACATCTGAATATTTGAAATACTGATGGGTAGAAATGTTAACAAGTTTATCCCTTCTACATGCTCTTAACAATTTAGAGCTGCTGCTATTGCGTCCGTTTGCTAATTTCTCTTCTACGCAGTCATTTCAACTAATTTAAATTAAGTTTGCGAGCTTGAGATAAGCACAAATCAAATTGTATAACACGTTTCAACTTTTCATGATCATCGTCAGAGCATGGCGGAAAACTAGCCTATGAGGATCAAACCGAACTTCACACCTAAGTTATGGAAAATCAGATATACTTCGTTCGCTTCTGGCAGTCTTGCATATATTGTGCTTTATCGGAAATGTCGGCCACACCAATTCTATAAAGTCACGAACATTAACTTTCTGCAACGTTGACCACATGTGCATAAGTTATGCGATTAAACAACCATTTATTGCACGTTTGTGGGGTGACAACAACCGTTTCAATAAAAGTTGCGACTATTTCGATACAATGTGGCTTACAAAAGTTCTACTGTCTTACTGTTCAATAAATGCAACGATGTCGAGCGCGTCTGAATTAGACAGTCTTTTCGGTGCTACTGCTGGTTTCCTTGGACGCCTGTTTATTTATTCCTGTTTAGAAACACTCTTAGGTGTATGTTTGAGTTATTGCAGAATTCCTGTTTTGAAAGCATTTTTTATGAAGAAATCGCTCGGAGCTTGTGTGGTCTTTTTTAAGGAAATAGGGTAGGCGAGTGAATACAAATAAAAATACAAGTCCAGCCTAAGAGATCATTTTCTGTGCAGATTTTATATGCTGTGGTGAAAGACCTTAAGACAGGAAACTTATTTGGCAATGACATTGGACAAATAAACCGAGATGAAAGCAAATAAAAACTTTGTTAATACTGTATTTCTGACCTGGTGATAGATATGTGGAAATCCTATTAATGAACCATACCTACATGACTTTTAAACGAGCGTACTTTCTTACCCACTCGAGTAAGTTGTGTCATTGCACGAAAGATCATTGATTCCGAAGAGCATAGGTTTCTGCTGTAATTTATAAACTAAGTTAATATGAGTGTAAGATAGCTTCATAATAGACAGTATAAATAACAATAATCTGGTTTGTGTTTATTCCATTTTACACATTGAATGGCAACGATATCTTCTCTGTAACGGAACAGAATACTTTTCAACAATTGTTCCTAATTGTCTTCTTCATTGGAATGACTCCATTTTATTGCATCGTCAAGTTTACTTTTGGTATTTGTACATTTTAATGAAAATCATTTTGAACGAGAGGTAGAATTTGCGCTTCGCTTATGATATTTATTCAATGTTCGATATACAATGGCTATTTATTCTATTGATTTCGTTAGATTTACAGTTGCGCACTGCGAAATTTCACCTTTGATAAATTCCGCTCATATCGATGTTTTGAAAATGAGGTAATAAATTGAAACACAAATCTCTCATATTTGGTTATTTTCTGCATTCGATTGGTTTGGTTTTTAGTTGATTTTTTCAGCGTTTGTTTGTTTCTTTATATGGTACATCTTCAACTATGAGCGTTTAGGTCAAAATCTTCGCGTATTTAGTTAAAAAATATTCACGCCAATGATCCAATTTAGCTTTAATGCTCAAATGACAAAACCATACTTAACTAACTGCTTCAAATGAAATCTGTTAGCTGTTTATATTCTTATTAAGTGCGTATTTTATAAAAAACGGGTAGATAACCAAAAAATTTAAAAGCTAGAAGCTACCTAGTGTTTATAATACTATTTTTCTCTCGCGTGGTACAATAGATTGAACTTTATAATAATGCCACTTGGTGTCAGTTCGATTATGTCTGAATACCGCCAATATTAGCACTAAGTTCGGATATAGTCCTGGTTATGGGTGACATGAATGCTCAAGTTGGGCGCTTAAGTAACACAGAATTTCATTTAGGTGGAATATACACTCTAAGCTCGACTCGCAACGATAATGGTGAACGGCTTTTGGATAGCTGCGCTGAACATAGACTATTAAAGTAGTACAAACTTCAGACGTTGTGCTAAATGACGTCCTCCAGCACCCAGACAACGGTGGACTCAAATAGATCATGTAGCACGAAACGAAAGTGTACATAAGAGTTTACATTTTGTTCATACTGACTTTGGTTTATCCTCCTTACCCCCACTGAAATAACTTGTTACTAGATACGCATGACATTTGAAAAATTACTTATGCTATGACGTGTAATATGGTGTTGGCTATCCAATTTATTTGTTTCTAGAAAAAACACTGCAGCCAGTTTTACTTTGAAGGACAGATCATCATCATCATCATCACAGACAGCAATGCAACAGCATCTTATAACATATTCTTTACTGCCACAGCCATAAGAAGATAATAAAAATTATTAGTAATGACAAAACTAATACTTTGGAAGGTTACGATAAAAAGTAAATTATTCATGAAGGGAAGGATTTAGTTCAGATGAAGTCGCCTACCTAGGTAACACTCAGAAACGAGGCAACCTATACTTCATGACAACACAATCTAAGCAAGATTAAATTTAGGGCAAGGCCACATCGGCAATACAGTTTTCATTGAAACTCTTCGTATACAAGGCCAAACATCGCAGTCAACTCTTTTAGCCAATTGTCTGTTTCTTAAATGCACCAATCTGTCAACTTTGTTATTTAGGAAACATTGGCACTGATAGAGAAAAAAATGCTTTGTTAGGTAATTAAAGCCATATTCTAAACGTGGCAAAGTCAAAGAAATTGATGGAGCCTTATCTGCTTTTCTAACATGGAGGACTTGTTGGAATATCCAATAATGTCTGTATTTCAGCGTTGCTTATTCGTTGTTGATAACGTATAGATCAGGCTTTTCAAATAGCTGATTGAATGCCTATAATCGTTTGACGTCTTGGATACTAATGGACCTAATTTTACTGCAAGTAACTAAGCATTGCTTAATCGAATTTTAAGACTGAGTGATTCCGCATTTCTATATAAATGGCGATATTTGGAGAAGGCTATTCTAGCTTATGCGATTACAATATTCACCTGGGTCCTACTAAATCCCGCGTTTTTGATACAGCTACCAAGATATGTTAACCTGGCAACTGCGTTCAGGTCATCTTAAGGTCGTTTAGTTGAATTGAGTTATAGGTGATCCTGTATTATCGTCTCACGTTTAACGGGTGTGAATTTCATACCATTACCATACCATTATTCATCCACTCGAGACTGCCTGGGCTCAATCACGTTTGTGGAGCACAATATCATTTGCAAATTCAAGATCTATTGATCTATCGTCAGGGAGCGCTTTAAAACCCGGATTCTAAACCTATGGAAGAGTGTAATTCATAGTGACATTGTTACCAAATTAAGCAAAATTAGTGAAAGTGGACATCCTTGACGTACACCACGGTTAGTAGTAAAATTGTGCGATAATTCACTGTTGATCATAACTACACCAAAAGAAATTTTGTAGCGACTGCGCTTACTGTTTAAAAGTTTATTGGGAATACCACCTTTCGACGAAATATCGGTTAGTGCGTTGTCATCCAGTGAGATAAGTCACCTTTATCTTTAGAAAGGCGGCTGGTGTGAGTGCGGTTTAATTGTCGCTATTTAAGCACATAAATATTGTCTATAGATTCTCGTTTAGGCCGGAATCCGGCTTTTATTTCTTTGGTGTGTGATTCACGCGAAGCACTGAGACGGCGTAGAACAATCGAAGCAAACGATCTAGAGACGACTGGAGTCAAGCTAATACCACGGTGGTTACCACATGTATTACGATTGCCTTTTTGAAGATAGGAATGTTGGTCGTCTCAATTCAAACAAGCGACACGTTCTTATGCCATGTAGTACAAAAGAGATGCACCAACTCCCTAAGAAATATGGCGCTTTCATCCTTAAATAAGGTTTGGGGCAGACTATTTTGGCCCGCAGTTTTATGGTGTTTTAGAGATAACTTTTCATTCCGGATTTTTTACTTCGATGGCTGTCCGAGATTAGCGTTCCACGTTGATACAAGCATACTTTTACAGATCAGTACTGATGTAGACGCCTAAGAAAATAGATCTCTGCATCGTCCAGCCCGTCAATCACAACTTATTTTATCGGTTATTAGATTATTGTTACAATCACGCTTTTCTTTAACTTTTAATTCACTCGGATCTGTTGTAAGAAGAGGCTGCTATAGACATAGGCCGTTACGTGATGCGAGCACTTCAGTCGCTTCAGCCTTTCTGGCCAAAAAGGATTCGAGGTCAATTTTAGACTGCTCTTAACTCGGCATCCAGTAGGTCTACGATTAATATTAAAAGCCGAGTTAAATGAAATTAGATAATGAGTTTTGATCATTATTACAGAAGTTACACAGACCCAATAACTATTTTTTCGGAAACCTACAATATCAGGAGCAGTTGTAACTTCATTGCCCATGGTGTATCCTATTTGTTCTCCTTAGCACGTTCGAATTTCACTCATCTACGCCAGATAACATCGACTTAATACAATATTCATAATTTTGTTGTAAATTCTGTTGTTCGATTTTGTTTATATAAATTTGAGGTTTTAGGTGTTGCGAACCTAGTAACAAATTAGTTCAGTTGTGACCAGGAGAATAAACCAAAGACAGCATGAACGGAAAGTATAATCTCATGCACATTCGTTTCGTGCTTACTGGCGACTCATCAGTAAGAGCCGGTTCATGCTGCCTTTGGTTTATCCTCCTGGTCACAACTGAACTAATTTGTAACTAGGTTCGCAACACCTAATACATACTTGCATATATATTAGCTCTCCGCAACGAACAGTATTTAACTGTTATAAATTTGAGGTTTGTTCACGTCATGATTTTTGGAAAATGTGAGCGAAAATCAAGAACGGATGAGTGCAAGTCCCGAATCAACATTCGTATTCCAAAATAGACGACGGTCCAGGAGGCAGCCCCACCACCTGTAACTAATCTCTAATTTATCAATTTGAGCCAACAGTTGTTCAGGGTCTGGAAGACGCCACATAGTACATCGCTTTAAACTGCGTCTGAAGTTTGCTACTCTAGTAAAGTCTATGCTACGCGCAGCTATCCAACAGTTGTTCACCATTATCAAATCACATTAAGCTTTTAATTTACCTGTCACTTACAGAAAGTTCCGCGCCATTCAAGCACCCAATTTAAGCGTTTCTGTAATACCTAGCTAAGATTATATCTGAACGTCTAGTTCTGATTAGTAGGGAACGTGGGTCGGGATAGAAAGCGTACATGTTGTATATGCTACAATCAGTTGACGCATATGCAGATAACGAAAAGGCAACGGTGCTTAAGGTTTCTGGCGTTGATTTTGTGGACGTCTTTAAGTGTGTCGCTTAAAGTCAGCTGTTTACGGGAATCCATACAGTTAGAGAGCTTCAGCTTGTAAATCAACGCCAATATAGACTCCCTTTTGATCGGGGTCATAAAATATCATGGTACACTGAGTTCGAAGCCAATAACTTCTTTTCTATATATATATATATATATATATATATATATATATATATATATATATATATATATATATATATATAAACAATTTAAGAATGGCAAAAATGGCGTTATTGCCGTCGATAAAGAACAGTAAAATCACACACAGACATATATATATATATATATATATATATATATATATATGTGTGTGTGTGTGCTGTGTGTGTGATTTTAATGTCTCTTATCGACGGCCATACGCTATCTCTTTACCATTCTTACATTGTTTACTGGTTGTGGAGTAACATTTGATAATCCTAGCAAAAGTTATGCACGTAAGATGTTATGACGAGCCATGCTTAATAATGGCGTTTCTGCCAAAAGTGTTCGATTTCTTGAAGCTGTATTTTATCACCCAATTGCGTTTGATATCATTTTTAAGTGTATTTCTGAACCTTTTGGGATTGGCTCCAGAGCTCGACAAGGATTTCCAGTCGATATGGCCTTTGCGACGAACATTTTTACGCCCCGAAATCATGATCAGTGGAAGCAGTAGTCGGCTTCCCGGTCTCAAATATATTTCCGACACCCTTCTGTTAGCGAGAAAGAAATGCTGGATCGAACTAGACATTTGATATGCTCAGGAAGTTCATTCAGTAAGATACAAATTAAAATGTTTCAAAATTTTCGTTACGGCCATGTTCTATCAAAAGCCTAAAATTGCGATGAACATCGCCTTGCTACTGGTAATCAAGGAATGTGTCTACCTGGCGTCTCTAGTAATACCAAGCAGATCAAGTTCGGCCGAAATTTCTGGATGAATTAGCCTTGTTGCAACTGATTCTGACAAGTTATACAAAGCACTGTGGAAACGCCCGTTCAATTATCTGAATTCGAACTCTAAAATTTAAAAATAAATATATTTTCTGTCGTTCATTATTTTGCTGAATCATAGGAGACGGATAACTAACTAACACAGTCTGCAAATTTAATTAGTTTCTTGATTTGGCTAAGCATATCGTCAGGTAATTGTTTTAAGTCGTTATTCAGAAGATATTACTTGTTGGACTGTATTATGAGGCCGCTCTTTTACGTACCAGCACCGCTATGTAAAGAAAGATCTACTGATTTCATTAGGCGGACAGTGTTTGATAAAGCTGCTTACTCATTCTGCTCATCGGATAATCAAAGCCTCAGGTGGATAGATGGAGCTACATTAGTAGTAGATCATCTCTCGCGTGGCCGAAAACTATTGGTCACGCTGCACTGTAAATATCATTAACCACGCCTGATTAATTCTGTCTAATTAGGGTAGGCGTTTCTGGAACACTGGACTTTTTTGTATGAGCAAATGTCAATATGTTTTGGTTTTCGTGTGTGTAATAATGTCAAAGCTTTAGACGACCGGTGTTTAGCACGTTAAAAAGCAGCAAGCATTGCTACAATAAATCAAAGTGTCAGGTACGCAGTGATAAAAGAGGCCAAAATCAAATCGTGGCATTAACGCTTGTCTTAACATCGCTGGGTTGATTGTATAAAAACAGTTATTATATAGCTGTTCTCTATTAGTATATATTAGACAAAATTATTCACGTTACCGTGTTTGACAATATATAATAGATACTCGATCGAGCGAATTCGGAGAATTTCTAAATTAGCTATCATTGTGTTAACCATTTCTAAAGGCATCACAATCTGTTTGGACCGCATTGGTGCCATGAAATAGATTTACGTTTCGTGTCACTTTTCCTTTGGGTACAGAAAAATTGCTAATTCAGGAAAACAGTTTCAAATCACATTTTATTTAACAGGTGCAAAAGAAATCTACAGTCCGTCGAACATACTGACATGTTTCAACCGTCTAAGCTCGTCATCATAACACAAAGACGAACTGGCAACCATTGGCCACTCCACAATATACGTTCTTTTGGAATGCGAGGTTTAATAAAATTCATAATACCTTTCCCATCTTCTATGATTGAAAGAAATTTTGCCAGCTATAAGAACTGTTTATTTCTCATTGTCTCCTCAAGTACAAACAAATATATATATATATATATATATATATATATATATTAGCATAGCCTGCTCGCTACAGTCCTTATCACTAATGAAGTTTGGTAACCTGATGCAGTTTCTGGCTTATAATAACAATGTATATTTAATTAAGTTTTACTATATTTTGTTCAACATATATGTAGGTAGATTTTTCGCGCTTGCGTGTAATAACCATGTAAATTCATACGTTTACTCGGTTGCACAAACGTCTGTACATCAACATTTCTGATGTTGTTTCTTATCATAAGAATTAATATCCATGAAGTTTGCTCAATTTCCGCCAATGTTTATATTGCCAATCATTTGTATTTTGAAATTTGAAACCAAAATATTTGTAACAAAAAAATTTACGAGAATTCTTTAAATTAAGTTTGCAAGCTTGAAGTAAACACCAATTCCATTGTACTTAACCAGTCTTCGTACTCTGAAGATGACCAAGGAAGGTCGAACGGCGTAAATATGTGTGATTGATGGTATTTTTGTCGGGCAAGCTCAATCTTTCAATAGACTTGCATAACTGAATGTTGTTCAAAGTGCGCTAATCCGGCTTTGCTCTTGTATCGGACAGTTGCCTACAATCGTATTTTAAGTTCCTCTTATGTTTGCTATGCTGTACTTCGATTGATTTTCGAGCACTCGTTTAATTTCATAAAACATACAAATTATTGGAAATAAATTTGTATTATCATTTTATATATTATAGCATTAAAGTTAAATCAAGAAAAAATGTGGATGCTACGAAAAAAGAGAGTTAAATTTGTACGAAGGAATAACGTCGAATGTAGCAGTTAAGATGAATTGAAAAACTGATGTATAGCTTAACCGTCGTCTTACGTTTGTCTCATAAGATATTTAGCATAAGTTACTCAAGTTCTCCATCTCAATAAATTCTGTCAGCACTGGTAGGATGTTTGTCGCTGACATAGCTACAAACATCAGTCTTAGCTTCGGATAATGCATTTGGACTAACACCATTCTGCTAAGGTTGAAGAATAGTGTTTTCACTGATTCTAAACATTAAAACTGTTAGCAGCAGCAAAGTGTTTATCTTTTGAATAAACTTTATTATTATGTCGACATGTCTCATCATTCTCGTTTCTATCATAATGTGAATCATGAAACAACTAACGACAATATCACTCGAATTAACATAATCAATTATTCTTCTTCGTCGTTATCATCATCATCCTCCGCCTCCTTATCATAATCATCAATTTTGTTAATCACATGATTTCTTATTTATTAATATTAAGCTTTCGGACTTGAAAAAAGCATCTCTTATATATTTTAATTTGTCTAAAAGCCAGTCGTACTGGCAAGCTTCGATTTCGCTAAGTTGTGCGATTCACATTTATTTAAAATCCAAAAGCTTCATTTGAATAAATAGTTGTAATCCACACCTGCACAACCATGGCTGCTCAATTAACGTTATTATCATTGAAATATTTATCATTATGATCATGATCCGTTTCATTACACTCATCAACATCATCATCATCGTCGACACCTAAATTAGAACTATTATTTATCTTTTTTTCATTAGCAGTATTTATATCTTTTAAAAAATAAGGTCAATAGAAGAAAATGCGCATCGTAATCACTCATAACAGAACGATTTTCAAAATTAACAAGCATTATACAATGCTATTATTGAACGTTCACGGAATCAAGCATACTCCAGTGTTCGCAAGCGTCATCAAGAAAAACGGAACAAAATTTCAGTTTACACAGTTATTGTCGAAATTGGCTGAATTCGTGCTCTATTTTCCTCAGCACGTTAGCCATTTCTCAGCTATTTATGCAGAGGTGATTGTTCTGTAATAGTAGAAATTCTGAAATCCTCTATGAGTTTGCTATTCATGTTGTGAATCAATTCGTCGTCACGCTGTAATGCTGAGTAGCTTGCAGAAAGGCTGGCCGACTCCCCACGATAACTGGGAAGTTTCCTCCGACACTTTTCAAATACACCCCTGTAAGATATAATATTAAATGGTTTTAGAGATTATCTACAATGCATCTCATTAGTCTGCTGATTTAACTAAATATTTAGAGCTTTATTTTTGCTATTAATATTCCTATTGCATAACTGACAAAATTATATAAGCAATTATACATTAGGTATTGTTTACCTTGTAACAAATTTGCACAAATAGGACCAGATAGATAAGCCAACACCAGTATGAACATAAATGTTATCCTCAATTTGTTAAAATTTCGCATATCTTGGAAATCATAATGTTGGTACTCTCTGCAGATTTCGACTGCCTAAGGAAATTATGACCACTGCCATCTGGGCAGATAGTACTCGTCGGCTATGGTTATGAGAAGAAAAACTGAATACAAACCATCTCGGCTAGGAATGCGCGGCAGTGCGTTTTCACAGCCCACATATGACTTTTAACAAAACAAACTGTATTGGATCCATACTGCAACAGATGCCGCGAAAGGTAAAAGAAATATGCCTTATCTGCTGAATCATGCTGTGTTCATGAACGAAATCGGGCTACTCCAGACACCTTTATCTCCTATTCTGCCTCATTTTCTTCTCTTTTCTCTTCTCATTATAACAATCACGTCATATTAGATGTTATGGTCCCATGGAGTTTACTCAAGTCAGTCCATGTGGCCTCTGATTTATCCTTAGCTCACGTGGTTAAGCTAGTTTAATTCATTGAATCCCTACAAACAGACGGTTTGTGCGACAAGTTTAGATTCATCTTCTAAAATCAATGCCATAAATTTTAATCATTGTTGCCTTTTATCGCATCTGCATATTATCCAACCCATTGCAGCACAGACGACAGCAAGTACGCTGTTTTATTCCAACACAATCTCTTTAGTAAGTAGAGCAAGAAGTTTAGATATAGTGACATGAATGCGCAAGTTGAACGCTCAAGTAATGCAGAATGTCACTAAGGTGGAAGATACAATTTAAAATCGACGCACAACGGTAATGGTGAACGATAGTTGAATAGCTGCACAGAACATAGATGACATGTACTTACTTTACTTTACTTTACTGTGGCTGACTCCTTTTGGAGGATAAGCCGGCTCCATAGAAATCCCGGATTATACCTCTCCATGCCGGGCGGTTGGCAGCCATTTCGGAACATCGAACATTCCAACACCCGAAATAAATAGGTGTATTCGCGCTGATACAGAGCGCGTCGCTTGCCGGGGACGCCGTAGCATGAACGGTATTTGTGACATTTCATGGTGAGGGGACACCACTTGTACCAAATTCCCAAGAAACTCCATGAAATGTCACAAATGAGATGACATGTAAGTAGCACAAAATTCAAACGTAGTCTAAAGCGATGCGCCATAATCGTCCTCCAGCCCTCGGATAAAGGTGGATTCAAATAGATAATTTTTCAGTTAATTATCGATGCCAAGGTTGCATCCAGGATTGTCGTTATCTTTCCGAAATAATATGTATTCTAAAGTCACTGATAACCGGTTTAGATGGCGAAAATTCAAATTTACTTCGGACGAATTTAGGTTTCACTAAGCACAATGCAGTTTCTCTCGTATGTAGCACCGTAATCTTCCGTAAAAATAGTCATTAGGTTTCCCGTAATATCTATGAAGATTCTTGAAACTAGGCGCCAAATTCCTCCCAGCTCGGCCCATAATAATATTCGTTGTATTGTAGAACGTCAAATTGGGTACTGTCCAGAAATCGATTTTGAATTCTTTTGGATCAGAAACATCGAAGTTATGGTAGAAGCGTTTGCATCATATAATAGTCGATGTTTGTTCCATATTATTCGTGCAAACGGTCTACAAAAATTAAAATTATCGAAACTATAAATGATAGTAACAAACATCTAATAACCGATAAAATTTGTCGTCGTGATAGATTAGCTGAACACTACAAATATCAATTATCTTGGGCATCTTTGTCAGTCCCAATCCTCGAAAGTACGTCTGTAACAACAGTTTGCAACGTTAATCACGACCAATCATCAGAGTTCTAAATACGGAATGTCATTCTTTCTCGTGGACATCGCAAAGCTGTAGGTCCAGATGATTTGCTTCCGAGTTGAGGAGGGCGGCGACATAATTTCTGGAACATTATCTAACCTTTTTATACAATTTGGAAAGAGGAGACTGTGTCGCTTGCTTGAAGTGATTCGACCATCATTCCTACATTCAAAAAACGAAAATCTTAATTCGTGTGATAACCGCCGTGGTAAAAACTTCACTCCAGTTGTATCTAGGTTATTTGCCTTGACTATATTATGGTGTCGAAGCACTCCGAGTGAATCACAAACTCGAGAAGAACAAGCCGTATTCCAGTCAGGACGAGGTTGTATAAATAGTATGTTACCTTAACAGCAACATGTATATCGCCGTCGCAAAATCTCCGTCTTTCTAGACTTCAAGGGTGCATTTGACTTATTGCATTTCATGGTTCTATTCGATATATTGTCGAAAAGTGGAATTACAACCAAATTTGTAAATATTATATTCTCTCTTCACAAAAAGACTTCTAGGTGCGTTAAGTTCTTCAACGAACTAACACACAACCCTATTACCAGCAGTGATGTTTGTCAAGGCTGTTCATATTCTCCGTTTATGTTTCATTTTGTAATAAATGCTGTCGTAAACTATTCCATACATTTAACATGCAAGTGTCGAAGTTCTCCGAGCAGTAGATATGTCCATCCTGACTGTGCAAGCGATATTATATTATTAAACGAAAATCACGGTTCTTAAATGATGTTGTTCCGTGCGCAGCGCTGTCAACTTTCATGTTGTTTCCGCAGTGGTCTATTTTGGGATAATTGATAGCAATGGTTGGTCGGTAAACTCTTGATTTCGTTTCATTTTCAGGTGCGTAGTTTTTCTTTAGTCTTGAGTGATGAGCTCTCACTGATCCCGTCACTCTGACGCCTTCCACAATTGGTATTTCTGAAATTGTAGTCAAATCAAGTATTTTCAATTTTTTTTCCTTCATTCGACCTCAATTTCAGAAAAACTAATTTTGGACGGCTTCAAAGTGACCGGACCAATAAGAACCCATCAATTAAGGCTAAAGACAAATTGTGTACTGTGAAATGTAAAAGAATCAAGATTATACTGACCTAGAAGAGCTATCAATTGTCCCGCAATAGACCACTGTGGAAATAACATGAATCGAGATTCTTCTCAAGGCACCTTAAATAGATTAGCAGTCATTGGTCCGTCTTTTGATAAGAAATTTGCACCCTATAATTGTAAGATATTTTCTGGATCACACACTACTTCAAATCTGTGGCTGTAAAGTTTAGGTCTGGACATAGGCGACGGATTTACATACCTTGACAGTTCTATCATTAATTCAGGCAGTGTGATTGTCGAGGTGGGTATGAGAATCGTGAAGGCTAAAGTAACTTTCTCCAACCTCTGTCAATTATAGAGAAACGCGAGTATTTAACTGTACCTTAAAGGTCGTGTGTACAGCAAAACTGTAAATATAGTTTTATTATACACTAGTGTTATTTGGCCCCTTAGAGTTGATCATTTTAGACATTTACTGGCATCTGACCACCGTTGTTTGAGAAGAATAGCACACATATGTTACCAACAACAACTAATAAATGCTGATATCCGTAGAAGTATTTTTGGATAGGCGAACAAGTGTTCCTCGTTAGACAAACAAATGTGGCTCCATCAGCTGTATTGCCTCGGTCACATTTTGTGTATACCTTTTTTTAGACTGCCCAGTGGAGCATTATTCTTTCGTCCAATGCCAAATTGGCGAAGGAAATCAAGTGAACAGATTTTGAAATGGCAGAAACAGCTTAAGTCAACTAAATTTAAATTATATATTACAAGAACTTTCCCGTCCGCCAGGATGGGATCCACGTGCGCATCATAGCTCGTGGTGAAAAAATCTTCGTTTTATGGCATCGAGTCGAACTCATTGGCGATCTTATTGAAGATTCCTAGTAGAATTATCTTTGTATCTTTCTTACTGTGGCAGTGCTTGCTGTGGGTTTGGTTGCATTTATGACGCGATACAGCGAAAACCAATGTTGCCTTTCCCCAAAGTTGACTTTACATTAACGGAGTTGTGTATAAGTTTAGTCTGCTCCACTTCCGTGTGTTACTTATTTGTTCTTTTCATAATTTAATTTTTTTTCTTCTCGCGGCAGACGGCAGTGAAGTATCAGTTCTTCAATACTTGCTTATTCTGTTCGTGATGAGGATGACGGTGATGATGATAATGATGCTGATGGTGTTTTTAGTTAAAATTGTTGATAAATGCATACTCAATGAAAATAGCATGTTGAAGAACTTAGATCTGTTAAATATGTACCCGAATATACCGGTACCTGGCATATTGTATTGTTCTCGACATTTATTTTGACTATCGGTTAATTTTCCAATAAAGTTAAAGGGAAATTGAAAACAATATGGAGACGATGATTATATTTATGTTCTAACACCCCTTACATTTATTAAGGAATTTTACAGCCAAATTGTAGATATTCCATTGGAAAAGCATTTATCGATTTTATTTGCACACATCTTTGTACCCTAATACAGAAAAAATAACTTTGATAACAAGCCTGAAGCCTCAATTGTATGTTTGGTTCTTCAATGGCATATTTTTATGTGCAATCATTGCGATAAATATATGGTAAATTTAATAAACTTAACTAATCAGATGATTTAATTCCAATTTACGATTGAATGTGCATCGTCGAATAAAGTAACATTTTTGAACGTCAGATTAATTTTTGAAATATATAGTTATGACAGATAACCACCATAGGATCCTTCTTAATTTAAACTAAGATCACCCGTACCGGATGAAAACCAATAACTCAATATCATTTACAATGAAGAGCAATATAATAACAGTTATAAAAAATTTGGTGTTGAAATCATGCAGACTGCAATCATAATAAATAATAATGCATAGGTCCTTTATTTGTATATTATTTCATTGCTTTTATGCTATTGTTTAAATCCCAGAATTTATCACCTAATTGTTTATCATGCCAGTTTGCTAATATTTATCGATTTTGAAATTCCTCTTTAAAAAATGCGTTCCCATTCTGAGCTAATACGACTTACATTTGTAGAATATGGTAAAAATGCGTATTTCTCATTCAGCAAGATGCATTTTGTTATGGATATCTCCTTTGTTTGACCTATGATGGAAATGAATTAAAACTTTGGCACAATATCCGATGAAGTTTAATAAAGAATGCTTTATGCGAAACGTAAATAAATAGGCTTCTCTTAAGTTTTCGTCCCCGCTGTTATGATTAAATATTCTTGTATGACTAACGATAGTTCTGCTATGCTGTGCGACTTGTTAGATACGATGATCGTCTTCAGGTAGCAAACTTTATCCAAATTTTTTATCACCATTATAGTGTTGTTCCATTGTACAACTTACATACACGTGGCGAAAGCTTCAGAACTGTTTTGTTCATAACTGAAAAGAAGTAATGCAACAGAAATTTCCTGTAAATTTCTTATGTGGGAGAATACTAACAATGAGAACCGCGCATCTGATTTTCCAGTCTTCAAATATTTGCTTTGGGGCGGATCTTCGTTAGTCATATTTCTGTAAATGGTCATGAAATGTTGAAACACGTCTGTGTGTGTAATAGACATCAGTTTAACTGTACTGCAGCTTTTTATACCCAACGGGAGTGATGAGTATCTCAAGCTCGTAAACTTGATTTAAGAAATTATCGTAAAATTTCTATATTCTTTGCAAGATCAATGGGAGTGTTAGCTTAATTTGGTGAGGACATGAGGACAAAAAAGAATCAAATAGCATACACGCAAAAATAGAAGACTATTTATACCACGCGGTGCATCGAATTAGAGCACAAAAAATGTCTTTTTTACTGGGTCATTATTGCCTAAATTTAAGTATCTTGAAAAATAAAGGCACGATGTGCAGTAACCAAGTGAACAGTATCACGAGTGATTATGCTCTGTCATGTTGTTGTCTGTCTCTTTTCTGGTTACAGCTATTTATCGGAATCGCATCGGATGCTCGGTGAGCGAGATACTAAATTGGATATATTATTCTTTCCTTCCGCCTGCTTAACCCGCTTTCATTAACTAGACAGAACTGCGATAGCACACAAAAGAGCAATCAAGTAGATCTGGTCGCATTGTAAATTCTTCTCTTAATGAATGCATCCTGTCGCTCGGAACACAGGCAACTAAGCGAAATTGATTGCAGGCATCGGTTTACTAGGCTATTAAGGCAGTTACGGTTATAGTAGCTAATATCCCAAATATTGCCTCGAAGTAAGGCATAGTCACCAGACTCAAATAATTAATCCAACTTGTGTCGTTATTAAACTTATAATCCTGTTCTGGTTTGCTGACGCAATTCCAAATGTATATTGCTACGAATGTAGTAAAGTATTAACGTTCATAATGATATTTTTTAATTGTACAACTATGCTACTTATAGTAGAATATGCTGTCAAACATATTTGATTTCATTTTTAAAGACACTTACCTTCTGTAAAGTAAGTAAATTATTACAAGTAATCCCAATAATCCAGTAATTACGCCCAATACTATCACGTAGGCCATTGACTTCTTCATATCTGAAATTTAAGAAAAGAATAATGGTAACTTTTGCAGAAATGATTACATAGTTTTTCAGTATTGTTCGCATGTTCATAGAGAGGAAAGTTCGCTCCCTATTAGAGGAAAATTCTGGACAATACGTGAAGAGTTACTAGTAAGGATGAAACTGGTCTATTGGATGAATTGCCTTTCCTATACTTTATACTGAAAAATTTATGTATATAATGAAACTGGAGTTTATATCAAGATTAAATAATTGTTCACTCCTTTGCTCCTACCTCTTAGCTTAGATTTTGCCATGACCAGATGATGGTGCTGTCAACTCCAGTCAAGTAAAATTTATGTAAGACCACTAAGTGTGACAGCTGTGTTTCATCTCAACATAATTATAAATTCATTAATGTTTGATCCTCGCTAACAAATTTTGCCATCATAGTTCGTTGATGATGAAATTAGGTACATGTGACTGGCAGCAGTTTTGCTGTTATGCGACAATTAAAAAATAAGATTGTTGTTTATCTTAATTCTGCAAGTTTGACTATGATTATTGTTTTATCTACGTACAAAACCAATGCTAACTACGTTGAACAATAAATTGAGTTTCAATGGCGTTCATTGATGATTGGAAATAACAGCATTTTCAGCGCATTTCAATACAAGCATTGAATAATTTAATTTTTAAACGTGCAGAACATTTAAACAAATATCGGTTTCATAGTCAGTGGTGAGAAATATTTAAAACAGGGTTGCTATCTTGATATAAACACCTATCCCATTGTACGCAAACATCTGCCAATATAAACTAAGCATTGCATAGTGTGAAAGGAAATTCATCCGGTAGACCGGTTTCACCGTCCTTATTGGGAAAATTCTGGAAAGTACGTCTTGGACAAGTATTTTTGAAATTTGATTGCGGAGTGCCAGCTACATATTTTTCAATATCGCGTTTTGCGTACGCGGTTTTCTAGCTTTGCAAACAATTTCATAAATGTAGTAACCTCGTTACCGCATTTGCTTAAATCTGCTATTACGAGTATTGTGCTGTTTAAAGTTGCTTGAGGATGGTGCTGGAAAATTGGCATCCAAATGTCGCCAGTTAACAAAGATGTGATAGAACCGCATTTCCATTGGAACAATTACAAACCCAGCCCGATCGAAGACAAAAATGAAATGGAAATTGTGATCAGTCGGATCTTTGTGAAATTGTTTGTGCAAAGCTAGAAACCGTGTACGCAAAACGCGACATTGGGAAAAGTACGTGTTGAGGGATTTCCAATAAGGACCCGGTCTACTTGATGAATTGCCTTTTATACATTATACAATTCTTATTTTTTACTGAGAAATGTATGTACATAATGGGTCAGGCGGCGTTTATTTCAAGATCGCAACCTTTATTTAGCTTGTACAACACATTCGTTTCCTGATATTTATTTAATACCACGTTATGGGTTGTAAAGCAGTGCAATCGATTATTCATTTCTACTTATATGCTAGAAAATTAGAACGTATGTAATAATATTGTTAAACGGAAAATTGATTGGTACAAAGGTTATTTTGTAACATCGTTTGGCATTATGTCAGTGATGTCCCAAGCTAGTGCCAATAACCTTATGAATATATTTTGATACAATGTTCTGAATGACGTTGCTTTACGGAAATAGCCTCATTTAATGGACGTTTTCTTCCACTGACGATGGTTGCACTGAACTTTTGCGCCAAGTAGACATAAATTGTTTATTTTTTTACTTCTAGACGCACGCGCAACAACGTTCTTTATTCGTAAACAGCATATATGTTAGTTTATCAACAAAATGCTTCAATTCCTGCGTCTGATCCAGCTGCTTTATTGAGATTCCTCACTGGTGCGATCATTCTTGTAGATAAGGTCCGTGTATTTGTCTCAAAAGGTACGAAATTTTTCTTCAGCATGGTGAATTGAAATTCTTTGAAACCTTCACTAAACGGAAATACCAACAAAGCTCATACTAACCGAAAACCAAGTGCCGAATAGTAATATAATTTCAGAGGATTGGCGCTAGAAAAAATTCATTCTTATTTGTAACTAAAGTTTTCAAGCTTGAAATAGGCACTAATCCCGCTTTATGTAACCAGTTACACAATATTACGAAACTACCTCCTTGTTTTATTGATTGCTAAACTGAAGTAATGTAGTCCCATATTTCCTTTAACTAGATCGTTTTATTAATGCAAATACTGTAGGTTTTTTATTAAACAACTGTTTTATTAGGCTTAGTTTAATTTTGTATTCTATCGTTAATTTGAAATGTCATAAAACTAATTCTAGAAATTTAGCAATTTTTAAGCTTCTTACTATAATCTATAACTATTTTTTTCTTATTCCTGACAAATATTCAAAGTTTCACTTGTAATGTACAAAATTTTTCCTTTAGCCATATTTGTACATTTCACAATTTTGGTCAATTTGCAGAAAGATTTCCTCCGTTCCTTTTGTTGGCTCATTGTTATCAACCCTATTAGATAGTCAATACTCTTCCGTAAGTACCTGATGATATTTCCTAACTATAATTGAGTCCTTGCTCCAAAAATGACCGTTGTTCAACTTATTGTAGATCTTGAATGACAGGTTAGTTTATGGTAATGGGAAAATATGCGCTGTTGATTAATGTAAAATTCCTGATACTTATTTAGCCTAACCTATATTGATATTTTTCCGCAATAAGAAAATAATTTAACTCGGACCTGTAAAAATGAAAGTAGGGCGACAAATATCAACCGTAGCTCACTAGAACAAAAAATGTATAGATCTAACAGAAAACGCAAAAAATTGCACCAATGGAAATGCGCGTCGAAATATATTTGGGAGCACAAAAAAGACGAAAATACTAACGGGTTGTTGTTCAAGCAACGATTATGTAATAAAAGCATACTTCAATCATGTAACTTACTGGAGTTTTGACCTAATTTTAATGATTCCCCGCGATTCTACGCCCATTGTAGTTAACAGATACCGTTGTAATTCAACCGATGGCAGTCATATGCAAAATAGCCTAATTTTTGCTTATAAGGTCAATGATTAATTTTTGAACGTTATATAAAATGATATATCCGAAAATATTTTGTTTCAAAGTGGATAAAAATTAGATTTCATGTCCATAAAGATGTTATGGCCAAACAAATTGACCTCTGCACGTTAAAGCAGAAATCATTTCTCTACCGGAATGTGGAATTGAATCGCACCGGTAAAATTGCATGCAAACTATTTTCTAGGAAAATTTGAAAAACACGAAAATGATCAACCCTCGTTGTTCAAATAGCAGTTATGTAATACAAGCATATTTATTTAATTCGTGTAACTTACTACAGTTTGGATCTCCAGTCCAATAAGTCTCCCAGTGATTCTGTACCCAGCCTGGTTCGCAGATGCATTCATGCGTCACACGGTGACACGTCCCTTGAGGTCCACAGTCGTGTGGACATACTGAAAGTATATACCATTTACAAAATAACAGTTTAGTGAGATTTTAAATAAAATTTTCTAGTTTGTGGATTAGCAATAGCTATTATTTCGTCAAAATTAAGCTTCTGCTTGTCAACAATATGTGTCAACTATATAAAGTGAAATTGTTTTCACATAAACATGCGATAACATTTAGTCCAGAGCATTTCGCGTTACCTATGACCAAAACCATTAATTAACATTGTCTATGTAATTTAATCGAAAACATACAATTTTTCTAATCCATCGCACAGGCGTTTGAACAAAAGCACATTATGTGACATTTCTTTAAATGATTTCGATAACAGATTGTAGATCGGAGAGATCATAATAGCTAAGAACTCTTTTATCAATTATTAACTGACAGTAGTTTGAGTTATGGCTAACCAACTCGAACGGTTATCTTCTTTGTGTACCCTGAAAGATGGCGTGATACACTGTCCAGATTATTGAAACAAAAATAAAATATCCTTATAAAGCAGCATAACCTACAAAACCATAAAATTTTCACCGAGAAAATTTTTAGATAAGACCATAAGAATCAATGACCGATAGATTAAATTTTTAAGTCATTCTTTTCGGAAAGGCCTTAACTAAATCTACAGAAGTTTTTTACTATGTTTCATGTAAAAGTAGCATATTTTAGAATTGGTCTAATCAATCATAATTAATTTTATACTATTTGTTCTTTCCATACTATTGCTCTTCAAGTACGCCCCATCTCTTCTTACAGCTTTCACATTTTGCAAGATTTACGCGTGTTTGGAATCCGCACATTGAAAGGCAATCCCCATGATTCTAACATCAATGACGAATTTAATAACTGTCAAATCATTATGGATATATTCCTGAAAATGAACATGATATAATTTTAATATCTAACAACTTATATCGCCTGTGTTTGTGCAGCATTTATTCTACGCCGTAACTCGGCAAGGGGCTCCTTTTGATAGTAATCGTAAATTTTCATATCATTACGTCATTCTGAAAAAAGTATTCTGAATTGATTGGAAACCTTAGTTTTGGTTACTACATACGTATGCGTAAAAAAACTTTGGCAAATATAATAATATATTATTAAATCATAGTTGCGACAAGCTCAATCCTTAACTAACACGTTTTCACGCATTTAGTAGATTTGATTGATCATTATTTCCCTGGATAAACAACCTCTCATTCCATAGCACAATGTGTAGTTATTTGATAATGTATGTGTTAGCCTTCAGTTAGCCTATAGCTTTCCTGTAAGCGTTGAATACCATTGAGCGAAGAGCCTTAGACCAATCAATGTATTACAAATTGATTCAGGTCTAAGTCACATGGCAGTGCCTATCTAATCTTCCGTAATCTAGATAGTTTTATATCAGTCAATAGTCGTAACCCATCTGTAATTTTGAATCTTAAGTAGTTGATACCCCACAACTGTTAATAAACTTGGCAGAATCCAGCTACTTTTAAAGCCTTGATTCATAAAACAAAAGAACAATTCAAAGCTGTTTGGTGTGATTTTATGTAAATAGCATCGTCATTTCCTTGAGGAATTCGGTCGGACTAATACTTCACATAAGATTGAAATAATTATTGACGACCTATTTTATTTTCCAAGGGGGTATCAATTACCAATTTATTTTCAGTGAGGTAGTCTATTTTAAACAATATAAAGCTTTTTAATCTTCAAGATGGCAAACTAATTTGTAGCAAAATGTAAAGATGTCTCATGGCCGCAAAGGCAAACAAATGGATTTAGGTTAATTATAAAGTACACTAGTTCGTCTATTTCTCGTGTATTTGAAACTGTGTTATTCACATCCACCATTAATTGATCTCCGCAGTAAAAAGCGCACAAAATTTACACAAGTGATACAATTCAACGTCGTTACAAGTATTCCTCAAATAACGTTGTTTAAGCACAATATGCAGTAAATGTAAAATTCAACATCTTAAAAAAAGGCTCACAAAATTGCCCTATGTTAAGCATCCCGCAAAGGTAACATTCAACATCGTCGAAAATGTTTTCGAAATTATTGTATCAGGCAAAGGCAAAATCTTTTTGTGATTTTCATCGTTTTGAAGGAATTTGCAAACTAGTGGTCACCCACAAATTCCCATTTCTTAATTTTTGCCTCTAGATCACAGTGCTTTATGCATAAAAAAAGCAAACTGAATGAACTACGGAAAGGCAAGCATTCTGGTATAAACAAGATTCCATTTTAATGTATGGTTATTTAGATAGTCAAATATTGTCAATGTATCACGATTATATCCAGAAAAGTTTCGTATCAGTCATCTGAAATGAAGTTGTAGTAATAATTTTCAGTAACCTTTAGAAATAAACATTTTAATAAGATATTATTTTTGGCAAGTGTAATAAATAAACACACATTCGGAAATTTAGATATTCCGCACAAGAATATTAAACGTAGTCAAAGACTGTTTTTACACTATAATTTGATAGATCTAAGTGCAAGCTTTAAGCACTTTTCCTTGAAAGCACTTTTAGATATATAATTACATCTTCCGCCCTTTAATTACACAAGGCAGTGCAGAGTATTACTTCTGCAAATCAACTAGTATGTTAAAAGACTCGACAACCATAGTGTTGGTACTATGTAACCTTTTGGCAACAATAGTGCTCGCGTCAGGTTCTGACACAATAGCCCTAGTGCTGTTACCTTTTACAGACTTTGTATATATATTATATACAGTGAGTTAGCTTTGAAGACGCATTGTCAAAGACTTTATCTGAAGCTAGCTTCACTACTGTGGCTTTAAATATTCATATACAAGATTATACCGTCCTATTCCCCCACATTCCTCATCCAAATATATAGTGGACAAAGGGCGTCTCCAGTAAACACGAAACGAATGTGCAGGAGATTATACTTTACGTTCATGCTGTCTTTGGTTTATCATTCTTATCATATTTGAAATAATTTGTTACTAGGTGCGCAACACCTAATAAACAATTATATATATATATATATATATATATATGGTTGTTCTCCGCCACAAACAGTATCTAACAGTGACATATTAATCTATCTGAGAACCTCTCCAAGATATACATATATAATTTATACCTAAATAAGTTGTCGTTTTGCAAAAAACTTCATTGATTTTCTTTTTTCAATGTCTATACTGGTCTAAATCGATCATTCTTATCATCATTAACAAAGTACCTTAAATCTGAAATAGAATCAATGGATTGCGCTAAAGAAGAATGTTATAGAGTTGGAACTAATTAAAACTGGTCAAGCTGGCCAGTCTCAATGCACATTTAATCAGAATAAAGTGCTATCAACACTAAAGAATTTTTGCTTAATGCATTTAAACGGGTACCATCAGTTGAAAAGTGGAAGGCTATTTTGCAGTAAGGCCAATTTAACCCGTATAAATACCTGACTGCAGCTAAATGAACAGTTTTACAAATAGTTACTTGCTTTAATAGAATGAGATAAAATATATTAAGTGATTTTTCTTAGAAAAACATTCTCATTAATTTTACTGTTTGCTGTGTGCTCCTTTTGATTCAATAGTCCTTTGTCGCTATTGTGTGCACAGTTGAGATTCGATAAATCAATAGAGTATCCGTCTACTCTTGTAAATCTATACTTTTTCAGTAACGCAGTAATTTATCTATTTTTATCTCACTTATTGATACTTTGATGCATTACATCCACATTTTCTAGTCATATACGCTATGGAACTAGATTTGTGTTTTCTGGGAACGAGTTCCATCCGTGCATAGGACGATAAAATCGAGTAAAATATGTCTTCAAATCGGACATCTTTAAAACATATACATGCAAATGAGTGCCCACTACCAACAAGATAGAAAACATTTGCTATAGAACTGAAAACATTTTGTCTTTACTGCTGCAACTAGGGAAAACGTATAAAAGTTATTTATACGCCGCCAGTCTATTTCTTCAAGCTAACTATCCAAACGTTTTAGGCAAATTTTACGCTCAATACTGCTTTGTGTCTCTATGAAATATGAAATGACTATCAATGTGGGTCCTCTTCTGGAGAGCTTTATCCGCAGAGGCATCCACCAGATTTGGTCATGATCACTATCAACTTAGCGTCAGGAAAGATTTGTTAAGAAAAACATGTATAAGTCAATCATCTGTATCCGAGAACCATTTCATATGTCTTTAACTTCGCAACCTAATTAAGAATGATCGACTTTACCGACTTAGTTACTGTCTGTATAGATAGCTTAAGCATCTTACTTTCCAGACTCGCAAAATAACTTTAGTGTGTGTCTGGAGCCGCAAGAGATGCAGATGTGTAATATTTTTGTCGGATGCAATCTTTCTCAAAATCAGTCATTTTTTCAAGTCTCAACTAAATCTTTCTTAACATAGGGCAAATTGTTAAGTGAAGATCTGTAGTTATCTATCGGCAAACAAAGTCCAGTTGAGAAGCCATATCACTTCTGCCTTAGTAACCTAAGACCTAGTATAAACCACAGTCTTGGAGACTTAGGTCGCTGTTTGTGTATGAGCGAAGAGTACTGACGGGGTTACATTGACAGTCATCTCTTACATAACTATCCCTAGGGCTGTCACATGCAACCACAGCTAATGTTCTTGGCTATCGCTAAACTCGACTAGACTGTCATAGCTTTTATTTTATTTGAGGACCCATTAAAAAAATTCCCGTTTATTCTTGCTGTGATGTGCAGTTATTTAAGTCATGACGTGAATAATAAAAGTTTTTTTATACTTCTAATCTTCGTGGTCGGACAATGTATTGAGGTGAAATATGAAATTATCATCTCATTTATATGTAACATATATATATATATATATATATATATGTACTGTTGTCTTAACTTCTCTAATCATATTGCCGTCTTGCTCTGATGATGACCAAGGAAGGTTAAGATGTGACAGGACGGTTAATAGGCGGTAGCTTTCCCATTTTGTGCACCCGATTAAATAGCAGTCGTAAATATTTCATGTCCGTAAACGTTATTAAAATAATTGTTTTCACCCAAAGTGTAAATATTGACTACTTCATTTAATAACTTGTGCAATTATATCAAAGGATAGTAAAAATATTTTAACCGTAACCGCATAATAATTGTGCATTCAGAATTCAAGCTAAGTGTAGTGTGTGCAGAATTAATAGACCTGATTGCACTATTTCTTCCTTTAAAACATCAATACGAATTTTTTTACGATCAATGTCAATCATATTTTCGTCGTGATCGGGGCAATATTAAAAAACATTATTTATTTTAATTGTTGTCATCTGTGGTTGCAATGGGGACAAAATCAATAAATTGATCGTCTGTCCACACAGATAACTATGAAGCTGCTACCATATTTAACGCTGGTAGGGAACCCGTATATATGCACACACAAATTAATGCATAATTCATTATATGTATGTAAATACATACATATATTCATTGTACCCTTCCTGTGTGCAAAAACAAAAATTTTTATCAGATATAAGAAAATTTTCTTTCGCATGGTCTTCTCAAATATCTACTAATGAACATATCTTTATATATAAATTGGAAAGCAAAACAAGATAGAAATATGTGAACATAGAGAGAGTGTGAAAAATAGAAACCAATCAAATTGCGTGCGTCACATCCAATTCAAGCTCAATGCTTGTACGTGCTTCTTCTGCTTAAATAAATCCGGCTGCAATTTGTTTATCCATAAGGCTTCGTATGTGGCTAGCTCCTTTTTGTTATTGCATTTAGTAATTACTTTGAATGCTACGTCTGGAGAACATACGTGCGATGTTTCGATGATGTGTTGCGCAATAGCAGACGTGTATTCACCATTTGATTTAAAACAGGCGTTTAAGCTGCAATGTTCTCTCATTCGAGTAATTAACCGTCTGGTCGATCGGCCTACGTAAGTTGATCGACAACGTGCGCATGTATATTGGTAAATAATATTTGATACCTAAACATCCCATTTAAGGGGGATGCAGTTTCCCGAGTGGCATAAAAGAAAGTTGAAGCAGCATTAACACGCCCATTTAATGCAGCCAAACTACGAGTGTTATTTAGGGTAACACACTTGCCATTACCAGCAATCAAAGAGAAACAGCCGTTAATGTCGATATCAAATATTATTTACCAATATACATGTGCAAGTTGTCGATCAACTTACGTAGGCCGATCGACCACATCTTCGAAACATCGCACGTATGTTCTCCAGACGTAGCATTCAAAGTAATAACTAAATGCAAAAACAAAAGGGAGCTAGCCACATACGAAGCCTTATGGATAAACAAATTGCAGCCGGATTTATGTAAGCAAAAGAAGCACTTACAAGCATTGAGCTTGAACTGCATGTGACGCACGCAATTTGTTTGGTTTCTATTTTTCACACTCTCTCAATGTTCACATATTTCTATCTTTTTTTGCTTTCCAATTTATACATTAAGATATGTACATTAGTACATATTTGAGAAGACCATGCGAAAGAAAATTTTCTTATATCTGATAAAATTTCTTTTTGTTTTTGCACACAGGAAGGGTACAATGAATTTTATTAAAGCTCGCATTTCAAAAGGACATACATATATGCATACATACATACATACATACATACATAAATACATACCTACATATATGTACATGCATATATACATACATACATACCTACATGCGTGCTTTCATTCATATATACATACATACGTATGTACAATAAGATTTACATAAAATCATAAAAGCACGCATACATGCATAAATGTATTTATATGCGCACATGCACATAAATATATTCAGATATGCACGCTTAGAAACAAAATGATACTCACACATACATGGATTTTCAATTATATACATACATAAATAACAATAAACAACACGCACATTCATAATATAGGCATAAATATACATATTTATACACATGCATGCACGCATACGTACATACTAACATACATACATATGTAAATATATATACATACATACAATATATATATATATATAAAATCCTACATTTTTTTTAAAATGCATGCATATATATATACAGATATACTTTCATCAATACATGCATACATACTTGCATGCATACATAAATTAAAGATAACATAAGTGCATACACAGGTACAACCATATAAAAATCAATAAGTACACATTTAAATTCAAACACACGTTCTTGCAAATATACATGCATACATACAAGCATAATTACAGAAAAGGCAACAGACATAAATAGACACGTGCATTTGTTTACGCATGCATCTGTAAACCATTTGATCCTAAGTGAACTAGCATGCGTCTACTTCAGTTATACCTGAATCAGATAGGCGTTAACTATAGATTCTCGTTGCGAAACCATACGAACTTTATTGTTTGTCCAGAATCGACTGATATTGAACACTCAATGACTGCGCGGGGGGGGGCTGATAAAAGTGTTTCAATTAAGTAGTAAGGTGTTGCGAACCTAGTAACAAATTAGTTCAGTTGTGACAAGAAGGATAAACCAAAGGCAGCATGTTCGGAAAGTATAATCTCATGCACATTCGTTTCGTTCTTACTGGCGACTCATCAGTAGGAGCCGGTATTACGCCCTTTAACCACAATATATTTGGTCGAAGAATGTGGAATAAAAGGATGGTAAAATCTCCTAGACGAATGTGTAAACCTGAAATAGTGAAGATAACATCATATAAAGTCAACGACAATGCGACTTCAACACTAACTCACACTATGTAATATATATACCGATGTTGTAAAGGATATTAACACAATGGATTTTGTGTTAGTAACCGATACCAACATAAATTGATATCCATTAGGTTGGTATCATGTACCGACTCGGAAACCATAGTTTTAGTACCACGTACCTTTTCAGTACAATAATGCTGGTATCGGTTACTAACACAATAGGCATAGAGTTAGTTTAATTTACAGGCTCGGTATATATATTATATAGTGTGAGTTAGCGTTGAAGTCGCATTGTCGTAGACTTTATATGATGTTAGCTTCACTTTTGCAGGTTTACATATTCATCTAGGAGATTGTACCGTCCTATTATTCATCATTCTTCGACCAAATATATATTGGTTAAAGGGCGTAATACCGGCTTCTTCTGATGAGTCGCCAGTAAGCACAAAACGAATGGGCATCTGATTATACTTTCTGAATATACTGCCTTTGGTTTATCCTTCTGGTCACAACTGAACTAATTTGTTACTAGGTTCGCAACACCTAATACATACTTGCATATATATTAGTTCTCCGCAACAAACAGTATTTAACTGTTATATATTGAATTGAATGATGTCATGCTTACCGCGAAATGTGATAACTGATATCGATCAAGGCCAGAGTGTATGGATTTACTGGAGTAACAGGTGTTCAGAAATTGTTGTAATTCTCAATTTCGGTGAATTATAGCATAAATTGATATCCATCAGGTTGGTACCATGTACCGACTCGGAAACCATAGTGTTAGTACCATGTACCTTTTCGGTACAATAATGTTGGTATCGGTTACTAACACAATAGCCATAGTGTTAGTATCCTTTACAGACTCGGTATATATATTATATATATTGTGTGAGTTAGCATTGAAGTCGCATTGTCGTAGACTATATGATGTTAGCTTCACTATTGCAGGTTTACACATTCGTCTAGGAGATTGTACCGTCCTATTATCCCACATTCTTGACCAAATATATAGTGGTTAAAGGGCGTAATACCGGCTCCTACTGATGAGTCGCCAGTAAGCACGAAACGAATGTGCATGAGATTATACTTTCCGTTCATGCTGCCTTTGGTTTATCCTTCTGGTCACAACTGAACTAATTTGTTACTAGGTGTTAATGTCAACATCATATATTCTAGTTGGTGGTCAATCATCGTGATCCTCTAGTTACGCGTAAAGAAGCATTTTGAAACTCGTTGTTCAGCACAGGAATGTAAATGTAAACCGACTATTGTACTTCAAGTTTCAACACACATAATTTTCTTGCTTAAAGAAAATTTTCCAATTAATATGAGTATCGGGAATTAAAGATTGTCAAATGATATATATATATATATATATATATATATATATATATATATATATATATATAGGTGGGCATTTCAGTCAAAATGTGAAGCCAAGCATTTCTACCTCACTACTGAACAATGTATCTGAAAAAACCTATATTTCTTACTTTCTAAACGTTTAGTTTAGGAAATTAAATAACTTTTTTTATATATGATTTTGATATTTAGTTACATGTTTATTTTAAGAAAAGTTTAGCGAAAATTACTACAAACTAAAAATGGTGAAGAAAACAAAATTAAATACAAATAACAATTACAAGGTAATAGGTAAAAATAACTTAAATCGCGCGAGCTGAAGTGAAATAATTACATAAAAATGCCCAAAAACCAATGCACGAAAAATGTGACAAATGTAAAATTTATTTTATATCTATGCTGTACCCACTGTGTTGGATTTGTATTTTAGCTACTTTAACCTACACATGGAAGTGATTCTTGTCACCGGAATCCCAGTTAGATTTGGCTCGTTTACGAAAAACTGTTGAACGTCTTTGAGCAGAACCTTTGTCTCTGGGGTTTTCATCGCCATCCCTAAGTTATTGTCAAACTCCACATGAAACAGGAGAATAGCACTAAAATCAAAAAGGTAGAATATACAGAAAACATAATGATAAACAGAGGTTACATTTACGTATGTTTAGCTTAACTGAAAAATGATGTAGCGCATTTAAGATTTTGTAAACATCCATATTTTTCACACATTCTCCCTCTCGCGCTATATGTTCAGTTATCTGCCTACTAAATTACCAGTTTCAATTTCTGCTTTTCATTCGTTGCACGTTTTTAAATATATGGCCATTTTTTAACACTTGAGAAGAAGTGCTGAAGGAAATTCTTCTTGTAATAAGCTAAATTTATTTTTCTCAATTTCCATGGAAAAGATATGTACAAATTGTGGAATTTTTGGAATTTCATCATTCGAGGTCGGGTAGATGTGTTTACAGATCATAATGTGCTACTGCTTAGGCGGCTGTTGTTGATTGATAAGCCTTGTCTGCACATGGAAGTATCGGAGCTATCTGAGAATGAGCTGGCAATACATTAACAAATGTTAACTGAAATACCATGGCAAGTGCGCGGAGTCGCTTAATTGCAATGTTGCGGATTGCAGAAGCATAAAAGATGGGCAGAAACATGCCGCACTGACTTCAGCAATTACAGTGTAGCAAGCAGGTGTATTTTCATAATTGAACGCTTTCTGAGTTGGAGGTTACGCTAATGCGCAAAGATGATAGAGTAACAGTGGCACGTGCCGGAGTGGTTCCGGTCGGAGAACATTCAGTTTTCGCATGAGACATTGAGCAATTTTGCCGTCAATAGGCTTTCAGAAAAGTTTCACCCGTCAATTTTCTTGATGCAACAGAAAAAACGATACTTAAATCTATTACCGGAAAGGCGTCATCTGCCAACAATGTAAGCCGCAGCGCTGTGAGCACGGAAATCTGTGAGTGTTGAAGCCACGCAAAATAATCAATTTATAAACGTCGTCTTAGGAAGTCCATTGATGCTAACATGTTGTTGTGTCTGCTGGTAAGTTCCAAAGGTCGACATATTTACATGCTGGGCCGAATCTATGCCATGAAGTAACTGCTATGGCTACACTCGAGTGTGCAGGTGAGGTGCAATTTGGACGAAGGTGAAAGCTGGTTCCTGAAGTAAACTCTTATTACTCGTTATGCATTTAGATTGATATTCAACTTTACGTTTGGTAAAATGGCTTATGTTACTTAGTTTAATTTTTTTTAATGATCGATGCTAGTAGTTTACCTCGTGAAGGTAAATTGAAATAAAAATTTATATCATTATATTCTGCTGAAGGTAGCTGTGTGTATTTCTTGCTGATACCAAAACATAACGTTTGGAATGTATTAACCTTAAGCACTTAAATAGGTTAAAAAAACTCCTTCTCCGAATTTTGTTCAAAATAGATACTACATATTGATTCGGAAAGATTTTTCAAAATGTCCCTCTTGTATCCTTTAGAGACACAATCTGAAAACGGTGTGTGATTTGTCCCGTGCAGCCTGATTTTTTGTGCATAACTCTGCCAAGGATTTTGTCTACTTCTCGAATTAGCTTTTTTGCTCATGTAAGGCAATATGCTCTTTAACTCTTGATCCATATCGGTTTCAGATCAATATATAATTTGTTTTCTTTCTCTAAAATTCGATCAAAATCTGTTCCAAAGAGAAGAAAGAATTTTATTTATTCCCCAGTTCTATTTAATGAGTTCAATGTGGTTAATATACAAATAGACCACGAGTGATGCTATGAAACTTCACGTTGGCGTGCAATTTATTTGCCGGAAATATTTTCTTTCGGAACAAAGCGTTATTTTTTTGTTGGCATCAGAATCAATTATGTACGTTATACACATTAATCTCATTGTTCGGATACTCGTATTTAACCAGACTGCGTAAAGCGGTTATGATTTTTCTTTTAAATGTTGATACATTTTGATATAAGGCCAAAAGCAAGACATGTTTAAGTTTGCCACGTTCCTGTTTTTCAATGGCACTTATAGTACAATGAAGATTTTGACTTCGCACTATAAATTGAACCACAATGGCTGAAGGAGGTTTTTTAACGACTTTTACAGTTGAAATTGTGCTGCATCTGCCAATAGCATTATTGGCCACGTTGATTGTATGCCCAGGTTCATTGCAACTTAATGGATTATTGGCTAAACGTAGCGCTAAGATTTAGTTATTCTAACTGGTCTGATCATTCCAAATTTTTTAAGACGATGCCTTGTGTAATCGTTTTCTATTACAAGATCCGCGTTGATTTTACTATATTTGTTGAATCGTCGTTTTTCTTTACATGATCCACTTGTAGAAGCACGACATCTGATACTTTATCCAGCGTTACATGTTGTAAAGGCATGCATTTTAAGTACATTAACACCTCAATGTATATTTCGCTGCAGTTTAATAATAAGTGAAAACACACTTTGTCCGATATAAACTAATTTTCTTTTCTCGTTTTATTATTATTCATTGAAAGACAATTTATAGCCTCGTTAATCGGTTTCTGATTGCTCTTTGAGAATTTCTATAGAAAACTCTTTGGCTCATTATACATGTATCTCCAAAATTAATATATGATGGCATGATTTTCTTTCACATATGCTTTTGGTTTATAATTAAAATTGAGTCATATAAAACTTTTCGTGTCAGCCATCCTCCGTAGATGCTATATTTCTTTTGGTTGGGGGTCGAATCAAAGTGCACGAGGCTTTAATTCAGGAAACGCATTCCCTTTGTAGTAAATGAGTTACATTTGCCATCTTATGCAATGTTTATTTTATATTAAAAATAGGTCTATGTGCGGAGGAACGAAATTGTGCGTTCGAATTACACTAATTAGTAAACAAAATTTTTACCAGTACCTACAGCAAATATTCTGTATTCGTCAATGCTTGTTTCGTTTACACAATATGTCACCAAAGAATGGGTGTGTTATTTTTGGTTAAACGGAACATCACAAATGAATTCAAAATATTAGCCGTAGACACATGTACAAATTATCTTTGTTAATAATAATTATTCCAATGCACAAGGTGGTTCTATCTCATTTGTAAAAATTCTGAGTTGCCTTAATATTTGGTATATATATATATATATAATGTCAATTTACTTCGAATATTACAAAGTATATTTCTTATTCGGAAAAAACACATTAATTAAAAAATGAATAATGGTCAGATACTGTTCGTGGCGGAGAACTAATATATATATATATATAATATTTCTCCGCCACGAACAGTATCTAACCATATTCAGAACTTATATATATATATATATATATATATATATATATATATATATACATATATATATGAGCAATTGTGTATTATGTGTTGCGCACCTAATAACAAATTATTTGAAATATGACGAGAAGGATAAACCAAAAACAGCATGAACGTAAAGTATAACCTCATGCACATTCTTTTCGTGTTTACTGGCGACGTATCATAAAAGCCGGTATTATGTCCTTTACCCACTATATATTTTGGTGAGGAATGTGGGAAAATAGGACTATATAATCTCCTATATGAATTTTTAAAGCCACAGTAGTGAAGCTAACTTCATATAAAGTCTTTGGCTATGCGACTTAATAACTAACTCACTATATATATAATATATATATATATATATATATATATATATGTGTACAAAGTCTGTAAAGGGTATCAGCACTAGGGCTATTGAGTCAGAATCTGATACCAGCACAATGGTTGCCAAAAAGTTACATGGCACCAATACTATGGTTGCAGAGTCGTTATATGTTACCAACACATTGGATTTCAATCTATGCTAATGTTCATCGAAATTGAGAATCACAACTATTTCTGAACACATGTTTCTCCAGCACATCCATCTATGAACAATGGCCATTTATTTCGGACTACTAAACATCGCGTTACCATCTTTAATTTGTATACATCCTTGGTTTTCAATTGATTATGTGGGTGACAACTAGTTTGATTAGAAATAGAAGTAAACCGAGTCTGACTAGTTTCCACCTACATAATCAATTTTTGACTGGTTCGATTTGATGAAGTAGGTGTTTATTTTAAGCTCGCGAACTTGATTTAAAGAAATGTTATCACCACTGGCGCAACCAATCTTCGCTTAAACAGAGCTTTAACATTATGAACGCGTGTGTTTTGCATTTTCAAATTAATCATGAGTAGCCTCTCGCATTACTTTGCACAATACCTATTTGATGACAAATAAATAGTGAGCAGAAGGACGTTCTCAGAGTAATTTATAAGTTCATTCTTTGGTTTCGTACATGGAACTATTTTCTACTGCAGAGTACTCCGTGATCACGCAACTTCTTCGTTAAATAAAGTAAATCTTCTCTTCATTCTGGCCTTGTAATAACTTTAATGAACTTTGGTTGTGTGGGCGGTGATAACAATTACTTTTTAATTAAGTTTAAAATCTTGATATAAACGCCTGGCCCATTATGTATATTCATCTGTCAGTATAAACTAAGATTTGTATAGTGTGGATGAATTGCCTTTTCAACATTATACAATTCTTAGTTTGTACTGACAGACGTATGTGCATAATGGGTCAGGCGTTTATATCAAAATCGAAACCTTGATTAAAAATTATTTGAAATAACTTCGATATCCGCTTTTCAGTAATATTCTCTCAATTTCTCCGTGCCAAATTCTCAAATCAGATGTTTTCAAAGCCTTATCGAAAAGAATAGTTATTAGCTTAAATAGCATAAATTGAGTGACATCCTTATAATCTAAAACTTTGTTCCAGTCATCGGCTCAACTGCTTTTCATTTTTGTGCTCTACATGATAAAAAACTTCTTCAATATCATTTATTTCGTTCCCATTAGAGTCTTTACATTATTTAAGCCTAGGATTTAGATTTTAGTTTTCTGCAGAAGTATGCTAATTTTGGGTTTTTAGAAGAAATTATTAATAACCACAATGACAAATAATTAACTGTATAATTACTCCACACAATTTTCCGTAACTGGCTTACTCATTTCTCGTTTTTGCCCTTTAAATCCAAGCAGAATTCTTAACTATTTTTGTTTTTATTTCCGATTCAATTATTTGTTAATCAAATGCAATTAGCAATACTTCCTCTCTGACAACGAGAAAATGAATTTGGAATAAAAGCCAATTGTTGAAAAGAAGCCGAAACTCAGAGTTTAGACGGCCAAAAACCTATTACTGCATCAGAAACTCAAGTGATCAATGTGAAGAAGCTCAATATGTCTTCGGTAGGAAACCCAAAGGCTGCTAACCCAATGAATGCCAAAAAGCCTAAGACATTATTGGTTTCTGTTGCTTAGTTTTATTTCAGCTTATTTGCGAATACCCAGCATTTTTGGTTTAGCGAAACAAAATTTATATAAATCATTATTTATACTCGCAAGGCAGATATTACTCACTTTCCGTTGAATAAATCCTCCTGAAGTTCGTCGACATAAATTGTCACCTGTTTCTGATTATACTTTTCAATCAGTTTGCTGCCCACCTTGATCAGAACATTATCCTATTAAAAAGACGAGAAGAAAAAAAGTTTCTACATCAATTTGCTTTTAATGTAAATATTTTGTCTGATAAAAACTAACTAATTGAGGAAAGGAGGTATATATATATATATATATATATATATATATATATATATATATATATATATATATATATATATATATATATATATATATAAATTCAACCAATGTTCGTTTAATTATACATGTGTTCATCTGGTACAGTCTAAAGCTTGCTATGTACAACTATTATTTGGAGTATAACATCGTGTCGAATTGCGCTCTGCTGCTTACTGTCATCAAATTCGTCTTCTTATGTTTCTGATCACAAATGGCGGATTGGCTTCTACTGAGATTTGAAGAAGTACTAGTGTGGCTGCTATCGGCATTGACAAATTATGCAAAAGACCGTGAAATCTTTAGTAAATTTCCCTATGCACCAATTCCTAGGTCTTCCTACCAAACGGGTACTCCTCTATGATGCGTAGAAACGGGGATGACCCACTTTAGCTTTCAATACCTGGAAAGTTATGTAAGTCGATGTATTTGCTTGGTTTTTATGGATCATTGCCAGCTGAGTTCCGAGAACAAAATTTACAAATCGACTAGTTTTATCCTACTGCACTTTATTAGACTGTGTTAGGGATCCTTGCTATACAACATCGATTGCGCTTTTTTTAAAACCATCTGATAATTTGATTTTACATCCTGCTCACCTGACTAATGAAATAACTTCTGTTGAGGTCTGGAAACGCAATCTATTTCGTTGCTTCATAATATCATTCACGATATCGGTCACTTGCTAACTCCAAACCTTAACCTCAGTAAAATAGATACACGTAAATCGGTAAATATCCATGATAGTCCAATGGTAAACTGAGTCTAGTGGGGAAGTCAAGTTAAGTACGCATATGCATAGGTTTGCTCTGGAACTCACCTTGGAAATAAACCTAGACCTCCCGAGGTCTGGACTTGTGTGAGATGGTGAATTTTATTTGTCTATTTCATTGTAAATACTTTTGGATTATTGCTCTCTGCATTTAAATGATGGTAAAGTGTCATCACTTATTTATCATATAAATAGAACAAAATCAAAATGCTGTATATTGTAGCTTTTATCTTGCTTTGTTGTCACCATTCGTGCTACCTGTGAGAAAAATTTTATGAGTTATCGTGCTGATGAAGCTTATGCTGAAATATATATTTTTGCACAAATATGATTAAGTGCGTTAAATGCTGCAAGAACTGAATTTCATCTTATGATCAACACTTTATAAAGACATTGGACTGATGCAAGCTAAATCGGAAACTGTCACGACCCTATCTACAAAAGGCAATTTGTTATCGATAACAAGACAGATCAGGATACACATGAAACCTGGCACTGTTTCTATGTAACACTAAGTTAATTGATAATTTTATAGTTATTTGACTAGTATAGTGCAAATTTTTTCTCATTCCCATTATATATTTCTATCTATTAGTTTCAACAGCCAGGTTGAGTTTCATAATGATATTCTTCGAAGATAAATAGTAATCAACTGAGGCTAAAATCATTCAGTTGGTAAGGCCTGATAATAAGGCTGTATGCAACTAAAACAGTATAAGTCTTTCTTTTGCGTAAGGTAAATATCTGTTGCGCACGTGAAGACGAGTAGTTCTAAAGGATTTCAAGCTTAAAAATAATGCTTTCTCCAGAATTCTATTACACTAAGTCTCAATTATATGTAAATATAACATAATTATAGGACGCTTTTAGTCTAAAGTTATTATGCGGGTGACAAGTCAGCCAATAATGCAGCAATGGAAGCTATTAGTATTTTGTGAATTAATGACGCAGAGAAAACTATCATGATCTGCAAAGCGTAGTTGGTTTGCATATCATGATGGTTTTCTCTGCGTCATTACTTCACAAGGTACTAATAGCTTCCGTTGGTACAAATGGTGAACCACCGCTAGTTTGACCAGAGACTGTAACAAGAGCCTGACTTTTATTAACCCCATTCAAAATTTCTCTGATCTATTGAAATCAAACAGAACGCCAAATTAAAGCCATTTCTTAAATTTCTTTAATCTTGCTTTCTGGTCATTGATATATGGAGCCTTTAATTATCACTTGATTGACTTCTGAGACCAGATTTTTAGGCGGCTCAGATCAAAGTTGGCCACAGGTCGAACTAGAGGAATTATTCTCACACAACAAAGAAATAGTTACACCAACTTTTAGTGCTGTAGCCACAACCAACAAACCTTGCTGCTGGCTAACACATCTTCAATAGATACGTCATTTTTGTGGTGCTAATGGACAATACCACCATTCCCCGCACTATGTACGCCTGTAAAAAGTACGATGCGGTGTGGCGATTGATTTTAACTGCAAACATTTAGAGCTCTGCAGGCTTCTTAGTTCGACACGTCACGTCATCCTGAAAAGATTTTAAAAAACGTGCTTTGGATGCAACACGTTTTGCTATTACTTATAGATAATAAAAAATACATACTACAAGCATAACTATGAAATGAAATCTATTTTTAGAAACATTTTGATGTGTCTTTTATTTGCAATTGTCTAAATAACAATTTAGTTACATTATATATTTTACAAGAAATTCTTTTAGAAGTATGCTTAGAATTTATACGGCGTATTACATTATTTTACTTACACATATTAGCATGCCATGTACGGTTTGTGTACCTGGTAAATGGCTAACAATGTCAAATGGATGAAACGAAATTGCAGACATAAAATAGATGAAAATCCAATTTTATCTACTCAATCGCGTGAAATGGCCAACCTACAGTCAGTCATGTAATATAACCTTCCGTGGTCGTTGTTGAATCAGGCCGCAAAACTGACTATCAGAGATCGAAAGAAAAAAATATATATATATATATATATATATATATATATATATAAATTGCGGTTTAATCATCGCTAGTCAGTTTTCCGTCGTACTCTAATGATGATCATGGACGATTCAAAAGCGTCACTGTGTATGACTGAAGTTAGTTTTGCTATGCTGTGCAAACGGTTATAAAAACTGAGTTGGATTTTATTCCAAGTTAACAAACTTGATTGAAATAGTCTAGGTCTGAAAGATTATCAATCTACACGATCATAGATCGCGCGATAAATAAAGAATTATGGTTTTTCCAAAAATGGTAATTTACTGCAAGATTGGTGCATTTTCACGAACTGTTTGTGAAATCTTATCGAAATGTTACTTTAATTTCTGCTTCCACAGATTTATTGAATATTATCTATACATAAATTGAATAATTTACGGAATTTTTCCACCCAAAAATGAGCACACTCACTTGCTCTCTTCGTTTTTATGTGCGTTCAAAATTTACTTTCGTAGATTTGGCCTTCATTTATTTTAAATTTACTGAAATTCAGTAATGCCGTCAAAATGTAACATGTATTTTGTCTTAATTAGGCACAAAACAACAATTTTGCGCATAATTATGTGACTTTTAGAAAGATATTTGTTCTTTTGTAACGGCTGAAAGATCAAATTAAGACAGGGGTGAAAGAAAGAGTGATAAGTCAAATAAACACATTAGTAGAGAATGGATAAAGAGGAATGTAAGATATAGAGTGACTTATAAAAAGAATGATAACTTACGCTAACTGATCAACGCCTAGTGGGCGGTTTTCTCAATACAATTAAACTTTCTCTTAAAAAATCAATAGATCTACATTAAATTGCTACGCATGCAACCGTTGAACTCATCTCGCATGTCTGCTTTTCGCATGTACATGAAACAAATCAGTTGATGTAGTGACAATTGTTGAAATTTCATTTTGATAACTGTGATAACTGTTGTTATAACAAAGGTTTGTTGATTTTTTTAGAATAAAACCATCCATTAATTAGTGGTTCCATCATTAACAGCTGGAACCACCTTCAACTTAATTATTGTATTATAAATTATATTTCTAATGTGCTCTTGTATATTTATTAGTGTAGCATAGCCCTTACCGTGGAATATTGAGCAAAACAATTGAGTATACGAATTTATTGCATATGAGAATAGGTAGAATCGGTGTTTCTTAAGGCCTAAGTTTTTTTAAATAACTGCTAAATGCACGCCGATAGACAAAAAAAATTAGAGTTAGAACATCGCAAATGGTGTTGTAACTGGGCCCTGTAGTGTATATTAAGTAATCGAGCCTATTGGAAACACACATTTCATTCATAAGCTGATGCCACGCGTAGCATCGAGATAAATTTAATTTAAAAAGTTAAAAAATAATATTATTATATAAAGGAACGATTTCATACATATAGAAAACACCTTTTTTAAATGGAGAATAGCGTTAAAATTCTATATAATTCCTTTTCTACAATTGAAAGCTAAACACGCAGAATTTCTTCTGCATTAAATTAAATTAACTCTATATGTCGACGCTCCAGACCTAAGGTTTTACAAGTTAGATTTCAAATTCCATTTTTTGTAACACACACACACACATATATATATATATATATATATATATATATATATGTTTCAATACCTGTGTCATATAATTATGTTATTAGGATCGATTAAGCCTATTCAAGTCCCATTAAATCTAGTCATTAGTACATGATACTCACATTCTTGACGGGTATTATTTGGTTAATAATTTATATCGCATTCATTAATTGGGCAAGTAGTTATAATGATTACTTTGCAGAATGGAAAAATGAGAATTATTTTCGGTTCTTTATTTATGCGTTGCATAACAAATCAAAACTACCGTCGATTGTTAGCATCAATGCGATTCGAACAAATTTTTTTATCACCAGAACCTGACTGATGCTAAAATAAGGAGATTAAACCGCAATATATTTATATAAATATTGTCAGTAAAACCTCGAAATTGCATCAGGTCGCAAAGACATTGCATTCAGTAGATCGATTCTGTCCTTATTAAAAAAAATTTACAAGTAATATGCAGAATTTTCCGTTTGCTCATCGGTCAATCGCAATATATGCAAGACTAATTAAGAAAAGATTTTACATGCACAATACATGCGATTTGGTTTTACTCTCATTAGTCAGTTTGCTGTTTTGTTCTGATAATTACCATGGTAGGCCGAAACGTGTCACAGATTTTCTCTGTTGAGAGATTGGTTAAAATAACGGGATTTTATGCTTATCTAATGGCCGCAATTTGTAGTTTGGTAATCGTTATTTTTAATGTTGCACATTTCATACCCTTTTCTGTTTTTGTTCTACATTTAAGACGTTTTTTCTTCATTATATATTAATGAATAGTCCTTGTTCATTTGTGACCAAATTTGTGATACACTAAAAAAAATACCTTAGCTCTCGCAAAACTGATTTTATTTTTTGCAGAAATCAATACAGTAAACACGTAGAATAGCGAAAATATGTTTTAATTGCAAAGCGCGTCAACTCATATTAATTATGTATTCTATTAATGCAAATGAAATAAATGGCATTACAAATAGCTCTGACAAGCAATAGTCTAGTAAGCCTATTTTATACGGTTTATATTATGGCGTTCATGAGAGTATTTTAAAACTTTGAATAGAAATTTACATAACATATTTAAAAATATTATATAGTTCACACTTTTATAGATAAACACGCATTAAGGGGTGTAAGTTGAAGGTTTATTTGCTTCATCGGGTCAATTGTATGAAAAGAACCAGGGCTTTCAGAAAAGCGATTTGTGCTTGTCTCAAGATCACGAAGTTGACTTCACCGATTGTAAAGTCAAACATGAATTGATTAAATAGCCAATATTAAATATGCCACAAATGAGTTTGTAAAATGAAGACAAATAATTAGTTAATACGGACAGTTGACCATATTGTACTGAAATTTCTTATCCGCAAGCTATGTTGTGATGGGCTTACGTTTCGACTTCAAGTTCCAGAAGTCATCCTCAGAGCTCGTTCCATTTTCACACCAATGGTAACACAGAATCACAATAAAACAGCAGAACTAACTCACATTTTAACCTTTTATATACATTAATCCAACTTACTATAAATCAATTCTTGTATTTCTTCATTTAATAAGCAAACATACTTATACATCTACATAACGTATGCAGATATATACCGATATATCCTTCAACGTTCAGATCCATATGTCTCGAAACTCCACTTGTTTACCAAAGGTTCCGAGTAAATATAGTTATAAAGTTAATTTGCATATCGAAAGAGCCCAAGTCCGCGATTCTAATAGTTGCCTCGTTCCTCATATTGCCTGAACGATTGACATCAAGGTATTTAATTTTCATCTACGTACAGATCCTCACCTTGAAGCCGCAGAGTTAACGTGAGTGATAGGTGATTCTGTAGAAGAATCTTACCTGAAGGAATGTGAATTTTGTATTAAAAGTTGAAACGACGACTGCTATTCTATTCAAAGTATCATGAACGGATTTGGAATTTAAAATAATAATAATGCAATATTGTCTGTATAATCAGGATAGATTATACTACCGCTGGAGAGAAATTCGACACTTGCACAAAAACGCATGAAAATGTATAGCCCATAATAGTAACAGCTCAAGAATTAAACAAAAATGGGGCAAGTGGTCATCCTATACGAATAACACAGCTAGTAGTAAAGCTAGTATGTTTTAGATGTTGCGAACCTAGTAACAATTTAGTTCAGTTGTGATCAGAAGGATAAACGAAAGGCAGCATGAACAAAAAGTATAACCTCATGCACATTCGTTTCATGTTTACTGGCGACTCATCAGTAGGAGCCGTTATTACGACCTTTAACCACTATATATTTTTACCAAGATTGTGGGATAATAGGACGGTACAATCTCCTAGACGAATGTGTAAACCTGCAATAGTGAAGCTAATATCATATAGTCTACGACAATGCGACTTCAACGCTAACTCACTCCGGTCGTATCAAGGTTATTTGCTTCGATTATCCTACGTCGTCTTAGCGCTTCACGTGAATCACATACAAGAGAAGAACAGACCGGATTCCGCACAGGACGAAGTTTTATAGATAATATTTTTACGTTAAGGCAAGTTCTCGAACAGAGACATTTATATCACCGTCCCACAATAGCCGTCTTTCTAGACTTCAAGGGTGCATTTGATTCGGTGGATCGCAATGTTTTATTCCATATCTTGTCGAAAAGCGGTGTGCCCAAAACATTTGTTAATATTATACGAGCTCTCTACACAAATACGTCTGGTCGCGTTAAAGTCTACAACGAATTAAAGCATAACTTTACAGCCAACAGAGGTGTTCGTCAAGGTTGTCCACTTTCCTTATTTTTGTTTCATTTTGTAATCGATGCTATTATGGACAACACTCTCCTACACATTCAGGACGCGGGAGTTAAAGTTCTCCCGGGAGATAAACTAGTCGATCTTGACTATGCGGACGATATCGTACTATTATTCGACAATCAGCATGCTGCCCAGACCACCTTAAATAGATTAACAGACGTTGTTCCGTCTTTCGGTATGAAATTCGCACCCTCTAAATGTAAGATACTGTTACAGGATCACCCACCACTCACTCCAACGTTGCGACTGCAGAATGAAGATCTTGACATAGTCGACAGGTTTACATATCTTGGGAGCTCTATCAATAACGTAGGCAATATGTCCGACGAGGTGAGAATACGGATCGCGAAAGCTAGAGTAGCTTTCTCGAACCTTCGTCATTTATGGAGAAACGCAAATATTTCACTTTGCCTTAAAGGTCGTGTTTTCAATGCATCTGTACGCGCAGTCTTACTATACGCTAGTGAAACTTAGCCTCTTAGATTTGATAACCTGAGACGCTTACAGGCATTCGATCATCGTTGTTTGAGAAGTATAGCACATGTTGGTTACCAACAACGAATAATTAACGTTGACATCCGTAGACGTATTTTTGGATCTGACAATAAGTGCTCGTCGTTAGAAAAACAAATAAGGCTCCATCAACTTCGTTGGCTTGGTCACGTTTTGCGTATGCCCTCATTTCGATTGCCCAATAGAGCTCTGTTCTCTCATCCAGCACCAAATTGGCGTAAGAAACAAGGTGGGCAGATTTTGACATGGCAGAAACAATTAAAGTCACTTACATCCAAATTGGGTAGTATAGGACCCACTCGTCTGCCGGGATGGGGTCCTCGTGCGCATCACAGTTCTTGGTTAGAAACCCTTAGCGATATGGCATCGAATCGAGCTCAGTGGCGATCTTGTTGCAGATGCCTAGTAGAATCATCTTCGTAACTTTCTTTTCTTAGTAGGGCAAAGTTAGCTGCGAGGTTTGGTTTGTTTATGACGTGATACAGTGAAATCCGCAAGGAAGCTGTATTGCTGATGTCGCCTTGCCCGAATGCTAACTTAGCCATAATGGTGTTGTGGGGAGGTTTAGTTTGCCTCATTTCTGTGAGTTATCCTGATAAATTTACTCATAATAGCAAGGTATTCCTTCTCTCTAAACCCCTCTCTCTCTCTCGTAAATCTCACTAATAATTTATCTAAATTCACTTATATAATTTTTTTCACTCCTTATGGTTATATGGCAGTGAAACATTAGTCACTTGACTTTTGTGTGGCTGGACATGATGATGATATAATAAATATATACGGAGTCTGTAAAGGATACTAACACTATGGCTATTGTGTAGGTAACCGATACCAACATTATTGTACCGAAAAGGTACATGGTACTAACACTATTGTTTCCGAGTCGGTACATGGTACCAACCTGATGGATATCAATTTATGCTATAGTTCACCGAAATTGAGAATTACAACAATTTCTGAACACCTTTTACTCCAGTAAATCCATACCCTCTGGCCTTGATCGATATCAGTTATCACATTTCGCGGTAAGCATGACATCATTAAATTCAATATATAACAGTTAAATACTGTTATTTGCGAAGAACTAATATATATGCAATTATGTATTAGGTGTTGCGAACCTAGTAACAAATTAGTTCAGTTGTGACTAGAAGGATAAACCAAAGGCAGCTGAACGGAAAGTATAATCTCATGCATAAACCATAGACGACGCAGTGGTCATCGCATATAACACTGAAGGTGAGTTGGCCAGTAAAACTTGGCTCACAACAGACTGACGCCGTGTGGCATTTCATGAATAATAAAATTTAAGTAAACTTTATGTGGGCGGTACGAGAATATTATTACGAGAACTTTTATTTTGGCTGCCCATCCGACGATATATTATTGACTGGGTTAGAGCTTGTCTTCCATGTCAACTTTTTGAAGTCATTCGTCACAGGCGTTCAGAATTTGGCTGTTTTGAGCTGCCTAACGCTCGCCCCAGATATGTCCATGTTTAAATAATTAAACTTACTGAAGTACATGGCTTCTGATATTTCATGATTATAATTGATCGGCATACAAATTGGCTCGAGTTAATACCCTTATCTGAACATGGTGTGGAGATTATTACCTATTCATTTTTGCCACGTAGATTGGCAAGATTTGCCATAACGGATATAGTAGTTACTAACCAAAAGGCGAATTCCATTACGCGTATTTTTCAAGATAATTTATAATTCCTGGTAGTCGACGTGCCACTAAAAATAGCGTTATTGTCTTGTGGAAATCGTACATCGCGGATTAAAGGCTGCGTTATGTGCATTTAGAAAAATTGCCGACTGGATTACCGCATTCCCAAGAGCTATGCTTGATATGCGATCTTGGTATCCTGATGGCATAATAGCATCAGTCTCACAAATCACATTTGGTCACAATCTGCTATTCCCTGCAAATCAAATGAGCAATTTCAAGGTTTGTGATGAGCTACCAGCAACGAAAGTTACTCAGAAACCTCAGCGTGTTCTGAGCAGTCTGCGACCATGACCTACCAGAGAAGGGCATCCTTCATTAAACACTTTAAGGAGGCCTGTGCCCGAATCGACGCAGTTCAATCTACAGTGAAGCTAAGGTATATTGGGCCCAACCGATAATTAAATACGATCCCAAGTTCTTAGTGATTGATTACATTGGCACTCATAAATCGGTATCCATTGATCGACTGCAGCCTACATTTTAATTCAGAATTCGGATACCAATTTTAACAGAAACTTTTAACGATCACAAACTAGTGTCATCATCATGTCAAATGTCAACTAGCATGTCAGGACATAAAAAGAAGCGTAACATGACAGTAACCACTTCAGTGTACACTCTAGAAACGAGAGCAAGACCACGTCCACGAGTTTGATTTAGACTTAATGCAGACGATGTCAATTTGTATGTTATCAGAGTTATCATAATATTGCATACAGTTGCAAATGCACTTCATCAAGTAGACCGCTTTTGTATTTATTTCGAACTCATCAAGTACTTACTGGAGTGTCCGCGAACTTAGTTCAAATCATGGCACATTTGCTTGGATGTCTTTCAACTTATCCACTGCCGAGCACTCCATACATTTTTCTCCCACTCATCAACTTCCATATTTGGTCTGTCTTCTTTCCAGATAGAGAATATTTGTTCGCTTTCGACCTAAATTTCCAACTGGCCAGCCCTGTTCGAAAGAGATGCTAAATAGGCTATAATTAAAACAAGGCTGTTCAAGTATGTATTAGGTTTTGCGAACCTAGTAACAAATTAGTTCAGTTGTGACCAGAAGGATAAACCAAAGGCAGCATGAACGGAAAGTATAATCTCATGCACATTCGTTTCGTGCTTACTGGCGACTCATCAGTAGAAGCCGGTATTACGCCCTTTAACCACTATATATTTGGTAGAAGAATGTGGAATAATAGGACGGTACAATCTCCTAGACGAATGTGTAAACCTGTAATAGTGAAGCTAACATAATCTGAAGTCAACGACAATACGACTTCAATGCTAACTCACACTATATAATATATATACCGAGTCTGTAAAGGATACTAACACTATGGCTATTGTGTTAGTAACTGATACCTTTTTTGAAATCGATGAGTACCGGATACTAACACTATGGTTTCCGAGTCGGTACATAATACCAACCTGATGGATATAAATTTATGCTAAAGTTCACCCAAATTGAGAATTACAACAATTTCCGAACACCTGTTACTCCAGTTAAACTATACACTCTGGCCTTCATCGATATCAGTTATCACATTTCGCGGTAAGCATGACATCATTCAATTCAATATATTACAGTTAAATACTGTTTGTTGCGAAGAACTAATATATATGCAAGTATGAATTAGGTTTTGCGAACCTAGTAACAAATTAGTTCAGTTGTGACCAGAAGGATAAACCAAAGGCAGCATGAACGGAAAGTATAATCTCATGCACATTCGTTTCGTGCTTACTGGCGACTCATCAGTAGGAGCCGGTATTACGCCCTTTAACCACTATATATTTGGTAGAAGAATGTGGAATAATAGGACGGTACAATCTCCTAGACGAATGTTTAAACCTGTAATAGTGAAGCTAACATAATCTGAAGTCAACGACAATACGACTTCAATGCTAACTCACACTATATAATATATATACCGAGTCTGTAAAGGATACTAACACTATGGCCATTGTGTTAGTAACTGATACCTTTTTTGAAATCGATGAGTACCGGATACTAACACTATGGTTTCCGAGTCGGTACATGATACCAACCTGATGGATATAAATTTATGCTAAAGTTCACCCAAATTGAGAATTACAACAATTTCCGAACACCTGTTACTCCAGTTAAACCATACACTCTGGCCTTCATCGATATCAGTTATCACATTTCGCGGTAAGCATGACATCATTCAATTCAATATATTACAGTTAAATACTGTTTGTTGCGAAGAACTAATATATATGCAAGTATGTATTAGGTTTTGCGAACCTAGTAACAAATTAGTTCAGTTGTGACCAGAAGGATAAACCAAAGGCAGCATGAACGGAAAGTATAATCTCATGCACATTCGTTTCGTGCTTACTGGCGACTCATCAGTAGGAGCCGGTATTACGCCCTTTAACCACTATATATTTGGTAGAAGAATGTGGAATAATAGGACGGTACAATCTCCTAGACGAATGTGTAAACCTGTAATAGTGAAGCTAACATAATCTAAAGTCAACGACAATACGACTTCAATGCTAACTCACACTATATAATATATATACCGAGTCTGTAAAGGATACTAACACTATGGCCATTGTGTTAGTAACTGATACCTTTTTTGAAATCGATGAGTACCGGATACTAACACTATGGTTTCCGAGTCGGTACATGATACCAACCTGATGGATATAAATTTATGGTAAAGTTCACCCAAATTGAGAATTACAACAATTTCCGAACACCTGTTACTCCAGTTAAACCATACACTCTGGCCTTCATCGATATCAGTTATCACATTTCGCGGTAAGCATGACATCATTCAATTCAATATATTACAGTTAAATACTGTTTGTTGCGAAGAACTAATATATATGCAAGTATGTATTAGGTTTTGCGAACCTAGTAACAAATTAGTTCAGTTGTGACCAGAAGGATAAACCAAAGGCAGCATGAACGGAAAGTATAATCTCATGCACATTCGTTTCGTGCTTACTGGCGACTCATCAGTAGGAGCCGGTATTACGCCCTTTAACCACTATATATTTGGTAGAAGAATGTGGAATAATAGGACGGTACAATCTCCTAGACGAATGTGTAAACCTGTAATAGTGAAGCTAACATAATCTAAAGTCAACGACAATACGACTTCAATGCTAACTCACACTATATAATATATATACCGAGTCTGTAAAGGATACTAACACTATGGCTATTGTGTTAGTAACCTGTACCAACATTATTGTGCCAAATCGATGGTACCTGGTACTAACACTGTGGTTTCCGAGATTATACTTTCCGTTCATGCTGCCTTTGGTTTATCCTTCTGGTCACAACTGAACTAATTTGTTACTAGGTTCGCAAAACCTAATACATACTTGCATATATATTAGTTCTTCGCAACAAACAGTATTTAACTGTAATATATTGAATTGAATGATGTCATGCTTACCGCGAAATGTGATAACTGATATCGATGAAGGCCAGAGTGTATGGTTTAACTGGAGTAACAGGTGTTCGGAAATTGTTGTAATTCTCAATTTGGGTGAACTTTAGCATAAATTTATATCCATCAGGTTGGTATCATGTACCGACTCGGAAACCATAGTGTTAGTATCCGGTACTCATCGATTTCAAAAAAGGTATCAGTTACTAACACAATAGCCATAGTGTTAGTATCCTTTACAGACTCGGTATATATATTATATAGTGTGAGTTAGCATTGAAGTCGTATTGTCGTTGACTTCAGATTATGTTAGCTTCACTATTACAGGTTTACACATTCGTCTAGGAGATTGTACCGTCCTATTATTCCACATTCTTCTACCAAATATATAGTGGTTAAAGGGCGTAATACCGGCTCCTACTGATGAGTCGCCAGTAAGCACGAAACGAATGTGCATGAGATTATACTTTCCGTTCATGCTGCCTTTGGTTTATCCTTCTGGTCACAACTGAACTAATTTGTTACTAGGTTCGCAAAACCTAATACATACTTGCATATATATTAGTTCTTCGCAACAAACAGTATTTAACTGTAATATATTGAATTGAATGATGTCATGCTTACCGCGAAATGTGATAACTGATATCGATGAAGGCCAGAGTGTATGGTTTAACTGGAGTAACAGGTGTTCGGAAATTGTTGTAATTCTCAATTTGGGTGAACTTTAGCATAAATTTATATCCATCAGGTTGGTATCATGTACCGACTCGGAAACCATAGTGTTAGTATCCGGTACTCATCGATTTCAAAAAAGGTATCAGTTACTAACACAATGGCCATAGTGTTAGTATCCTTTACAGACTCGGTATATATATTATATAGTGTGAGTTAGCATTGAAGTCGTATTGTCGTTGACTTCAGATTATGTTAGCTTCACTATTACAGGTTTACACATTCGTCTAGGAGATTGTACCGTCCTATTATTCCACATTCTTCTACCAAATATATAGTGGTTAAAGGGCGTAATACCGGCTCCTACTGATGAGTCGCCAGTGAGCACGAAACGAATGTGCATGAGATTATACTTTCCGTTCATGCTGCCTTTGGTTTATCCTTCTGGTCACAACTGAACTAATTTGTTATTAGGTTCGCAAAACCTAATACATACTTGCATATATATTAGTTCTTCGCAACTAACAGTATTTAACTGTAAAGGCTGTTCAAAGACAGAATTTTTATATTATTGAAAACTGCAAATAGTGTTTTTTTGGATGGTACAGTGGATGATTTGGAAGCCTTCGTAGCAAATACGCTTTGGTTCTATAGTCGGTTGCGCGAATTTTGGAAAGACTTGACAAAAACGTTCTGCTTGTTGAACTGCATTTGCTAACGTATGCAAATTTAAAGTTACACTGACAGCATATATATACGATAATTTATTAGGTATTTCATACCTAGTAGCATTTTAATCAAAATAGTAGATTTGAAGGATTTGGTAGTCTGTATGAAGTTAACGTATCTTCTAATGTACACGTGTTACGTGCTTACTGGAGACACATTAGTAGGAGCAGGCATTACGCCATGAACCCACTGTATATTTGAATATGTTATGTCGGAACGTTTAACCATTTACTCTCTTTTAGTATGTCAAATAAATCAGTAGTAGAGTCTACTCTACATAAATTCTTTTGCAAGGTTAATTCATAGCCAAATACTTATACATACCTGTAAATTGTACCCAGCCTTTGTTGGTAATAAAAGGCACTCAGAATACCTACTACAGTCAAGAATATGTGACTATTATATAAATTATTGAATAATGTCATGATTAACACGAAGATGGGATAATTTCTCTCGTTTGAAGCCAGAGTGTAAGACTTGGCTGAAATAACGAATTGTTAGAATGTGTTTATTCTCAATCTTGTTCAAATTTAACCTATGTACAGGACAATGATTTTGGTACTTCTCATCTGTTTGGTTACATTTTACGTAAAGCGGGTTGGCTTTGAATTAACATAACTAAAGAATTTATATGAAGTAAACTTTGCTATTGCTTTGATATACCTACATATAAAAGATTGCACCGCTCAGTGTAGTGAAGGCTCCATCTGATGAGTCGTCATTGATAATGAAACGCGTATTTATTAGAGAATATACACTTTTTAATTGTGCCTTTGTCATGTCCTTTGGTTTCTATTTAAACTAACATGTTACTAGGTACACATTATTGAATACATAACTGTATAATTTTACAAATTAATGCGTGTATGCTCGTTGTTACTGGGAAATAGCTAGAATGCCTCACTTAATTTAAAGCACTGCTTAAAAATACTTAAGACATTAATAATATAAAGTTTATTTGAGTATAGCGACTTGATGGATTGAAATAATGAAATTATTTGGAGTTTTAAAAAATCGGTGTTGGGGAGATGACCGAATAGCACTGAAATGAATGACAAACATGATGTTGCAACCTTCAATGGACACATATATTTGCCCTCGTTTGTGTTATAGTTTCTGTATAATAATTTGTTTAAACAAATATCTGCGACTTCCAGGAATTGAAAAGGCTCACGAAACAACGAAATGTTTTCAGCTGATTATTTGCGCTAAAATTATGATCATTTTTACGTTTCATACTGACCTAGATAATGATCTTGCTTATGTAATTGATTGCGTGGTGATAATATACTTTCAACCCATTATACAAACGTCTGAAAGCTTCTATCGTTGAAAACCTTTTATACGTTTACTTTCTTGATATATTGACAAGAGCGTGATCTTCTGAATACATGGCCAGAGATTTCCCATTACCCACTTTCGTCTTTAAATTAAACACGATTTTTTTATCTTATCACAGCCTGTCATTTTTTCTTGATTTAACCAGGTAAGAATGTTCGTATCATTTATAAATTCAGAACGTTTGTAAATTGATCGCCTTTTTTTACTGCTTTCATCGAATGTGAATATGAAATGCATTTTTCCAAAACAAACTATAAGGACACGCCGTTATCATGTAGAATGCACTGATAGAGTTACCTCATGTTATAGCACGAATACACACTGAATACTGGGAATCTACCCTCGGTTATTGCTGACTTCTCAAGACGTAACCTCTTATTTTTCCCTGAACGAAGTCAACTAACAATATTTAGTGTAAATCATAGTTACAACAAACAGTGGTTTATAACAAAAATGATAACAAACAATGTTGATTTTGCACGCTTACCTCATCTTCAAAAGTGTACTGTGTAATGTCTTTCTGTATATGCATCTTCATCATTTGAGATACGATGGGCTCTGTAGAGTAAAAAAACATACATTTATGAACTCAAACACAGAAAAAATAAAATGCAAGAATTTTCTTCCACACAAAAATGAAATAAGGAAAACGCTTTGCATGACACTAAGTTTGAACTTGAGGTAAAAATACTTACACACAAATCATGGATTACACGGGTGGTTAAACCAAATATTTATTACAGGTTGCTAGCTAAACAAACTGATTAACCCAATAGAAGACCAACACCAAGTCATGATTTAATAAGCAGGTTGTCCTCTCTGTCGTAGCTACATCGTTATTTTCTGGCTAAACATCAATAACCAATTCCATTATTCGATCGCGATTCTTTAACCCACGTTTGCCAGCTTGAAATAAACACCAATCCCATTGTATTTAACCAGCCGTCGAACAACATAGAAGAACTACCTCCAATCACATTTTTGCTATATTTTTCGATAACTGGTTAAAATAAATGTGATTGATGTATACTTCAAGCTCACAAACTTTTTTTAAAGTATTATTACCACCACCCGCGCAATCGATGATTGTTAAATTCGATCGTGATCTCAACTCAAATTTTCAAATTAAAGAATAATCTGTAGTAAGATTTCTATTAGCATCAACCTGCATTTTCTGGTTTTATTTTATATTCTTTTGAATGCTAACCTTAATAAAATTCAATGTACCCATTCCATTTGTAAAAAGTAAATCAAATTTTATCAGATACACGAACCTTTTCTTTCTTTTATTCTTCTCAATTATCTATTTGTATTTAAGTAAATCAAGTCTTAGCCTAACCGAATGTATAATAGTACTTTCACTGAAAACCTAAAAAAAACTCTTGATATTGTGCGTTCGTATAATAGCTAGATTAAGAAATAAAATTTAGATTAGCATCAGTTGATGAAGAACATGCGAATGACTTTTTGTAGAGAAGCTTCAAGTCAGCTAAATTAAGACTATATTTTAATTTCAATCAAGCTATGCTTATTTAGTTTGCTCCGGATGCCTCTAACCCATCAATTTAAAATTGTCAACTTTATCTCATTTTTCAAACATATTTCATTCGCATAACCCAGTTTTCTCTGTGTCTAGCTAAACTTTTTCTGGGAAATTGAATAAGCGGAAGTTTAAAGAAAAAAATCAAAAAACTTTGTATTTAAATATATTTTCGAATATTAATAGGCAACATAATGTTTCATGATCAAATTGATATTTTGCTTTCTACTGATGAATCAGCAGTAGCACAAAACGCATTTGTGCAAACGATCACAACTTTTTGCTGTTGGTTACATTAATACACGGGATATATATTGTGTTGAATCTAAATTTGCATCGACATGGTATTCGGTTATAGTTGACTTACTACTACTTTAACACGCATATGTATGGACAAGAGTATTCTCTAACTGTCCCAAATTGTCAGACCACATATAAAATTAATTTGAGGCGTTGGGCCGGCCTCAACAAATTCGTCGCCAGTAAGCACGAAACGCATGCATTCATGGTAATATACCTCAAGTTCATGCTGAATGAAAAAATACATCACCGGTCCTGTGCGAACTAAGTTACACTCTGATCGACTAAGTTTTATATTTTAATTATCTGTTATCTATAAATTTTTGCAATGCAGCGACTGCTACGATATCAGCTTTTATTTGGCGCCGGTGTCTGCCCTCTATTTTGATCCTTGCTAGTCAGTTTTCCATCGTACTCTGATGATATGTGGTAAAGGCTACAAACAGCTAATGTTCGTGACTGCACAGATATTGTGCAGCCGACATTTTCAGTCATGTAGATTGTATGCAAGGCTACTACAGGTGACAGCCGCATATCGATTTTTGATTTTTATATATATGCAATACGGTTCGATCCTCGCTAGTCAATTTGGCGTCGTACTCTGATGATTATCATAGAAGGTCGAAACGCGTCAGTGCGTTGCGACTGGTGGTAGTTTTGTTATATTGTTCGACGACTGGTTAAATACAATGGGGTTGGTTTTTACTTCAAGCTCGAAAACTTGATATAAATAATTGTTACCGCCACCCGCGCAAACAATTATTGTTTAATGGTTAAACGAACATTGGTTGCGCGGGTGGTGGTAACAATTATTATAATCAAGGTTGCGGTCTTGATTTAAACACCTGACCCATTAATTACTGACATATGTCAGTATAAACTAAGAATTGTATAGTGTAGAAAAGGCAATTCAACTCTATACAATTCTTAGTTTATATCGACATAATGAAAATTAATAGGTCAGTATTATATCAAGACCGAATATGATATAATAATTGTTTAATGGTGTTGACTATATATATTTGTGTGGCCAAAGCTGCAAACAGGTAATGTTCGTTACTGCATAAAAATTGTGCAGTCTACATTTTCAGTCACGTACAATGTATGCAAGGCTGCTACAGGTGAAAGACGCATAACTAATATTGCTTTCCATATATGTGCAATGCGGTTTGATCCTCGCTAGTCAGTTAGATGTCATACTCTAATGATGATCATGGCAAGTCGAAAAGCGTCAGTGCGTTGCGCCTGGCGGTAGTTTTGTTATGGTTTTCTAAGACTAGTTAAATACATTTGGATTGGTGTTTTCTTCAAGCTCGCAAACTTGATTTAAATAATTGTTACCACCACCTGCGCAATCAATTAGTGTTTAGTTTTTTTGTCTAATATGTGTGGTGAAAACTACAGACAGCTCATTTTCGTAACTACATACACATTATGCAGCCGATATTTCGTCTCGTACAATGTATGTAAAGCTAAAAGAGGTGAGAGCCGCATTTCTAATTTTGCTTTCCATATATATGCAATGCCGTTTGATCCTCACTAGTCAGTTTGCCGTCGTACTCTGATGATGATCATGGAAGGTCGAAACGCGTCAGTGTGTTGCGACTGGCGGTAGTTTTGTTATGTTGTTCGACGACTAGTTAAATACAATGGGATTGGTGTTTACTTCAAGCTCGCAAACTTGATTTAAATAATTATTACCACCACCCGCGCAATCAATTATTGTTTAATTGTATTGTCTATATATATGTGTGTGGTAAAAGCTACAAACAGCTAATGTTCACGACTGCGTAGAAATTATGCAGCCAACATTTCCAGCCTCGTACAATGTATGCAAGGCTACTAGAGGTGAGAACCGCATATATATTTTTCTTTCCATATATATGGAATGCGATTTGATTCTCGCTAGTCAGTTTGCCGTCGTACTCGGATGATGATCATGGAAGGTCGAAACGCGTCAGTGCGTTGCGATTGGCGGTAGTTTTTTATGTTGTTCGACGACTGGTTAAATACAATGGGATTGGTGTTTACTTCAAGCTCGCAAACTTGATTTAATTAATTGTTACCACCACCCGCGCAATCAATTATTGTTTAATTCCCTTTACTTCTAAACCGTGTGGTGTCATGTGTGGATCGTTGACAAAAAGAATCGGAAGAAAGTCTCGAAATTTCCGGAATCTAACTATTGACAGAGAACGTAAAAACTTTTCTGCAACCAACAAGGATCAGGAAATTTTCGTTATTCATACGATTCAATTTTAATCAATTTGAGTCTGGATTGTACTTCATCTTATAAGCCAAATACTTTTCTATAGAGAAAATCAGACCTAAAATAGCCCGAAATATGCGGTAGGTTTTCTACGAGTAAAAAACTGCCCAGTTGAATAATGTAATTCGGAAACTATGTTGTATAAAAACCTGCTATAATCAATCATTTTGTCAACAAAGCAGTCGTAACACGATCATTTGATGTCATTTTTCTTCTCTAACAGCTCATCAGGCTTAGCTGCATCTGAACAATTTCCCAATAAGATAGAACACATTATTATCTCTAAGGCTAAAATGGTTTAAAACAAAAGCCAATTACTATTTACTGTAGGCATTCCCATTTCTTGATGATCAACTACTAGTCATACAAATTTTACTTCTATTGATCAGTAAATTTGAGCATGTCTACCAATTTATACTCGTATATATATATATATATATATATATATATAAATATATATATATATATATATATATATATATATATATATCAATACACATTTACATGGGCCCTTCTTAGATTCTGTTTTATATCTGAATTTATATTGTTATACTTTAGTGTATCATTACAATTTAACCGTGGTCGTTTCATTAATTAAATAACTAGCATACTTAACTTAACAAGCAACCATGTGTAAACTGTAATTATACACTAAAATATAAATGTAAAAATAAAAAAGGGACGACCACGATTTATTGCAATATCTGATCTACCACATAGAACCAAATCTTAGCCAACTCAGCAACACTTAAATTATTAAAGCATCAGTATGTAACTAAAATCGGCAAAACCAAAATAGCGATTAGATTTAGTCTTTTTAATTGGCATAGACTAATATTAAACGAACCGTGCGAGAGACTGCTTTCTCCGTTTATTTTATGTTACGACAAATCTATATATATATATATATATATATATATATATATATATATATATATATATAATGTCCATTGCCTTCGAATATTACACAGTATATTTCTAATTAGGAAAAAACACATTAATAACAAAGTGGATATTGCCATTTATTTCGAGACTACTAAACTTCACTTTACAATCTTTCATTTATATACATCCAGATTTGTTGCCACAGTAATCAAATGAAAGCAGGATGTATATAAATTAAAGATGAAATAGTTAGTTTTCTTGAAATAAATGGAAATTATAAATTTTTTAATTAATGTGTTGTTTCTTCCATTTTGAAATATACCAATGCTTCTCATATATATATATATATATATATATATATATATATATATATATATATTCATTGTACCCTTCCTGTGTGCAAAAACAAAAAGAAATTTTATCAGATATAAGAAAATTTTCTTTCTCATGGTCTTCTCAAATATCTACTCATGAACATATCTTTATATATAAATTGGAAAGCAAAACAAGATAGAAATATGTGAACAAAGAGAGTGTGGAAAATAGAAACCAATCAAATTGCGTGCGTCACATCCAGTTCAAGCTTCAATGCTTGTACATGCTTCTTCTGCTTACATAAATCCGGCTGCAATTTGTTTATCCATAAGGCTTCATATGTGGCTAGCTTCCTTTTGTTTTTGCATTTAGTAATTACTTTGAATGCTACGTCTGGAGAACATACGTGCGATATTTCGATGTTGTGTTGCGCAATAGCAGACGTGTATTCACCATTTGATTTAAAACAGGCGTTCAAGTTGCAATGTTCTCTCATTCGAGTAATTAACCGTCTGGTCGATCGGCCTACATAAGTTGATCGACAACTTGCGCATGTATATTGGTAAATAATATTTGATATCGACATTAACGGCTGTTTCTCTTTGTTTGCTGGTAATGGCAAGTGTGTTACCCTAAATAACACTCGTAGTTTTGCTGCATTAAATGTGCGTGTAAATGCTGCTTCAACTTTCTTTTGTGCCATTTATATATAAAGATATGTTCATGAGTAGATATTTGAGAAGACCATGAGAAAGAAAATTTTCTTATATCTGATAAAATTTCTTCTTGTTTTTGCACACATGAAGGGTACAATGAATTTTATTAAAGCTCTCATTTCAAAAGAATCTTTCAGAGAACTAGATGAACTAGTGACGTTAAAGTGTAGAGCGCAAAGAAAGTCATTGTGGAAAGAACATTATTATCAGTGTATTAAACAATTACGGTTCCCTGGTGATTTAGTACGCAGTTTACGAAAGTCAAAACTACGAGTCAACCGAAGAAATCTTACAAGGTTGGCGTATTCTAAAATTGAGCAGTTGAAGGAAGATGAAGCAGTGCTACAGGCAAGAATTGGGTGTGTATCTTGTGTATTAGATGAACTAAGTCTTTTTGCAAGAATGAAATTTTTTATGTTTTTGCCGACAGTTATGAAGAAAGATAAAGCAAGAATTTTGAACAAATTGGAAAAAGATGTTAAACCTAGAGTTTTGTGTGATTTAATACCGACCGATCTTGATAAGCGTGTACTTAACTTATCAAAAGTGTTAATCGATCAGCTAACAATGGAGGCACTATCGATGGGCCGAAATTATGGAATACATCCTTCTAATAAATGCGATGTTGATTTTGAGGCAGTATTTGAATTGTTATTTGAACAAACAGCTGACTTGGAGCCTACCAGTATTGATTATAAAAATTGGTTCAAGGCTACACTAGTTGATCAGGCTTCACACCTAAAATCGTCTAAATGCGCAGAGCAGCATGCGTTGACAAAGCAGCATCTAAATGCACTTAGAAATATCAGCAGAAATGCAGACATCAAAATACTACGCACTGATAAAGGAAAGAGCGCAGTTATAATGGACAAATCTGAATACGTACAAAAGATGGAAAACGTGTTAAAGGACAATACAAAATTCACACGTCTAGACGATAAATCAGATGAAATAGACAAAGTGGAGCGCAAAGTAATAAATGAAATTAAGATTTTGACAGATGCCGGTTTTATTGATGAGGCCACTGCACAGAAGCTCAAGCCAGTTGCATCATCTACACCAATAATGTACGGATTACCAAAAACGCACAAAAGAGGTTGTCCTATGAGGCCAATTTTATCAATGTTAAATTCTCCGTTTCATGCACTAGCTAAATGGCTAGTTCGTTTACTTGAACCATTACGTAAACTACTAGGTAATCATTCGGTTGCCGATTCGTTTGAGTTTGTAAACAAAATTCAAGATATAAATGTTAAAAACAAGATTATGGTATCTTTTGATGTTACGTCTTTGTTTACAAATGTTCCAACTGATAAAACCATTGACATTATAGTCAAAGCGGTAGAACACGATATAATACCATCGCCGGTGCCAGGTCAAACTCTACGCAAGCTTATCTTATTATGCACGAAAGACGTACGATTTCGTTTTAATGGAAACATCTAAAAACAGACTGATGGTGTCGCAATGGGAAGCCCCTTATCTCCAGTGTTGGCTGAGATTTTTCTAGGGCACCTAGAGAACACATCATTAAAGAGTGACATAAGAAAATGTGCTCAATATATACGGTACGTGAATGATATATTTCTTGTACTTAAGAACAGGTCGCAATCACGAACATTGCTTCAAAGTTTCAACAAAGCACATAAGAATATCCGCTTCACGTCAGAGCACGAGAAAGATGAATTTCTGCTTTTCCTAGATGTACTATTAAAGAGAGAAACTAATGGTAAATTAAACAGAACAATTTACCATAAACCAACATGGTCTGCACAGTATTTACATTACAGCAGTTTTGTGCTATTTCAATATAAATTATCAACAGTTCGTGGTTGTTTTTCAAGAATTGACAGGTTGGTTAGTCAAGATTCTAAAGAAAATTAATATAATAAAGCAATTAACGATTTAATGTCTAATGGCTATCCCAGACAATTAATTGAATCAATTATTAAAAGGGTAATTAAACAGAAACAGACGTATTATGGGCCAGAAAAGAAAACAGTCTACCTAAACATCCCATTTAAGGGGGATGCAGTTTCCCAAATGGCACAAAATAAAGTTGAAGCAGCATTAACACGCACAATTAATGCAGCCAAACTACGAGTGTTATTTAGGGTAACACACTTGCCTTTACCAGCAATCAAAGAGAAACAGCTGTTAACGTCGATATCAAATATTATTTACCAATATACATGCGCAAGTTGTCGATCAACTTACGTAGGCCGATCGACCAGACAGTAACTTTTTTACCTGATTATCGGGTTGCGATCCGATTTGTTTGCATCCGCTGTCTTTCTGGTTTTTGTTCCAAAATTTTCGATTTCCAGATACGGAAATCTTTTTCAATGGAAAGCTCATCACAATAAGTTGACAATCAATATGTCAAGTGGAAATATTAGTTTAAACTGCCACATTTATACTTGTTGTTAGATCTCTTAAGCATAAAATGCTAGGAAAGTGTCTGTCAAATTTGTTTGTGTATATGTCTGCAAGCGTACGCCATTTCTGTTTGTATGTATTCTCGTTTGGTTTTGATTGAGGAGTAATCAACTATTGCACGTGTACACTCATCCCAGTGAAATGACAGCGATTTAGCAACATCTGACTAATCACTAGATAAGCGTATGCCACCTCTGTGTGTTTGTGTTTGTGTGTGTGTGAGTGTTTGCTTAAGACTGAGAAATAATCTGTTACATGTAATTAACGGCACGTGTAACAGAAATTCACATAAAACTAAAATGATAACTGTCATTTCCTAAATGCACACATCAGACCTATTTTTACACGTACTATCCTAAATGAAGTAATTACGAGTGGCATCCCGGAGAGAAGGGGCGAGATACTGTGAATAAAGTAAATAATTTAGAGTTAGCAAAACGGAAAAGTATTCTATTAAGGTGGATAGTTAAAATAAAGATTAAAAGGGGGTCGTAAAAGAAGTTGAAAATTGTTAGATAAAGAAAGATGCAAATAAATGTTTGTTAAAAGATGCTACACTAACAACAGAACGTAAGATAAAAGATGAAATAATATAACAAGTAATCAAGGATGAAATAATAAGTTAATCAAAAATTAATTGGGCGATATTGAATTACACACTCTCCACCTCTATAAGTTAATATCAGTCCAGTGTTCTTATTCTTTTACTTGAGCGAGTTTCTGATTCTGATTCTGATTCGTGCAATCTTCGTTTTCCACCATTATTTAATGCTGTATTCCAAATCGGACCTAGTGATTTTTCTACGGCTGTTTCATTCATTATGTCATTTCTCGATTTAATTTCGATGGATTTTCTAATCAGTCTAGTCGACCTGTTACGGCTACAGATTGATATACGTCTGCACCCATCCCAATTAATGGTGTGTCCTGTCTCTACTGTATGGCGTGCAAGATCTGATCTATTAACATGGGCATACTTGCATGCGGTTTTATGTTCTCCTCGTCTAACCTTAATTGGGCGCATGGTTTCACCCACATACATCAGGTTACAGTCGTTACATGGAATTTCATATACTCCTGATGTGTCTAACGGTTCTATTTTCTCCTTTTGGTTGGGAAGTTTAATACCCAGGGTAAGGGTCTGTTTTAAAATAGTACGTATATTGTATTTTGCTGCTATCATTTTGATTTTCCTACTTAGTTTAGAGTCAGGTATAATCATTACCCTCCTGTCATCTTTTAATTTATTTGACTTCACGTACTTCCAGTCATGATTAAATTTACTTATAACACTCATTATAGTTGCTTCAATTAACTTTAGAGGATACCCATTAGCACTGAATATTTCTCGCAATCTCCCTAATTCAATCTCTCTATGTTTTTTATCTGTTAATCTTAAGCTTCTTATTATCATCGATTTTAAGATACCGATTTTCATTCTATATGGATGATTTGAATCAAAATTAAGAAGGATACCTGAGTAAGTATCCTTCCTATAAACATCCCGTTCTAGTTTTGTACCATTTCTAATTAACTTGACGTCCAGAAATGGTAATTCGCCACATGATTCATTTTCAATTGTAAATTTAAGCTCGCTCACCTGATTTGCTATGTTTAAGAAATTTATCAGTTGATCCTCCCCGTGATTCCAAATAACTAATATATCATCCAAATATCGTACATACAATTTAGGATTTAAGGGCGTTATATCTAAGAGAGTCTTCTCCATGTAATGCATGAAGATATTGGCTATTGGAACCTATAGTGGTTGCCCCATTGGAACACCTCTAATCTGCTTATAAAATGCATTCCTAAATTTAAAATAAGTGGAGGACATACATACGTGCATCATCTCCATGACGTGTCTTATCGTCATTTTGCTTCCTTCCAATATTACTGGATGATCAACCAGGAAACGCTGAAAATAGTCTAGTGCTTTAGGTACTGGTATATTGGTGTACATTGACACCACATCTAAACTCGCCAATCTATCGTTTTCATTTAGCTCACATTTATCCACAATCTCAACCAAATGGTATGAATTCATCAAAGTATTGTCTAAGAAGTACGAATATTTCTTTATTCTATGACATAGAAACTTAGACATTTTATATGTTGGAGAGTGTTGGCTATTAACAATAACTCTCAAAGGGTTGCCTGGTTTATGTATCTTTACTAAACCGTACACTCTAGGAGCGACTGTATCTCTTTGTATGAGAGTGTTACCATGCGCCTGATCTAATTCTCCTTCAGCAATCATGTTATTGACCAATAATTTAACTTCTCCTTGTAGCTTATCCGTAGGATCTTTATTAATTTTAGTGTATACCTCTATATTGTCTAGTTGTTCATACATTTTGTCATTATAGTCAGATTGACTCATCAGAACCATCGCTCCTCCTTTGTCTGCTTTCAAACATATCACACTGTTTGCTATTAACTCTTTCCTGAGACTTTTTATTTCATAATTTGGATTATATTTTTCCTCTGCGTATGTTAGCACAGCCGCAGCTACGTCTAATTCAAACCTAACTTTATCCTTCTCTGGGAGAAATTGTGCTGTTTTAACAGCCTCAGTAATTATCTCATTTTTTGGTGATTTCTCAATTTGGATAGCTGTATTCAGACCACGATTAAGCATTTCCAGCTGTTTCTCATTAAGATTTATTTTAGATAGGTTTACCACTCGATTAGTTACAGCAGGACATGTCCTAACTGTGGTCTGTCTA
>JAQBSW010000087.1:140000-304083 GCA_029291075.1 Eudiplozoon nipponicum
AAACACTAATAACATCTTGCGACCATTCAAACAGCAAGGCAAACATATTGCATGCTAGTTATTGCCCATTGGGCATGGTCAGCCAGGTGTTCTTCGACAATCCCTCTTAACTATGCCGGACTGAAGCATCGTATTTTTTATGTTGATACATTGCTGACTATGCATAGTATGATGACATTGATGATCATTGGTCTAATTATGATCATTACCATCGTCATGATTATGATGAAGCTGATGATGAGGATGAGGAGGATTGTTATTTTGCCTAGGTTGTTCACTCCGGCGTATGATAATCCGTTAAAATTCCGCCTCACCTCATCAATGTTCCGTTGTACTGGTTTCTTAACTTCTAGCTTTTCTGCAAGAAACTGAGAACTAACTTATTTGAAGCATGCAAAAAACCATGAAATTAAAGCAAAGGCATGCTGTTGAACGATAATATTTTAAACGAGCTTTCTCTAAATTAGTCATTCTCCTTGGTAAACACATATACCATAGTGAAGGCACACCGTAAGATAAACGCGGGATTTAAACATGATGGTCAACACGCAGCCGCATTTGTGCTGCTCATCGTAGAAAGCTCTCCCTGGTACAAATTAACGATTGTTGAATGCGCGTGAGCCATTAAAAATCAAATTTAGATTATGCTACGTTTTCCGGCTGTTTCAATAAAATTACTTTGGAGATTATCTTAAGCATGCAAACCTGATTTAAAGAATAAATACCATCAATCGCACAATCAAATATTGATTAATTTTAACGACAATGTACGTCTTCTTCCTTTTCGAACATAAACAGTTATTTTCATGTGCCAAATTCTGAAGAGAATGTAGAACTAAAATGTTTATTCTGTTAAAAAAATTCGTCCCACTCTTTCTATGGAAAAGTTATTATGAATTCTATAAATGCTTGTATTAATAAAGTGAAATTATCCTAAAACATGAAAGAAATTGTATCCTTTCATCCACCGTTTAATTAGCAATATTATCAAGCAAATTTATTTTTAATAGTGGTAACATTTTATACTTTGTAAGACAGCTAGACACAGGTAAAGATGCACTTACAAATGTGTATTCAGGCTTAAAATTTTGACCAAGGTGAGTTCAGGTAAGTGTTAACATGGAGGCCAAATTCATTTGGACCACAGCTTAACTACTGTCAAAATACTATGCATTCGAAGCTCATTGAAGGTAATGAGCGACCTAGTGTTCTTTTACAGTCCATGTATAGCCATAAACGATTTATGGTTATATGGCAGTGAAACATTAGGCACTTTTGGCTTTTGTATGGCTGTGTATGATGATGATGAAGGTAATATGAACATTCCATAAGCTGAGTGTAATGCTGCGTGTTGAATTTTAAAATCATTTAATCTCCTGATTTGTGAGATTAAACTAACGTTTAAGATAATTGCATGGCAAGGTTAAGCCATGAGATTAAAGCCTTTTTTGTAACTTTTTGAATATCATTCCATGTCAGATCAAGAATCAATTATTTATTTAGATGAGATTGCGTCAGGTAGCTTTCATAAATAGTTGTATTTATTAGTGGAACACAAGTAAATGTCAAAAATAGGACGTACAAAGCTGGAATCCTATTAATACATTCCTAAAATGCGAACTGACAACTTATGAAAGCGGTATTACGCCCTAACAGTTGGTCAACTAATATGATGTAATTGGACAAAGCCATCTCCTACTAAGACAGATAAATGACGTTATATCATACTGTTAAAAGTGAACGATGGTATCTCCCATTTGTGAAAGTGGCTGGTGCAAATTCCTACTGGCGAAAATGAATGGTGCGATCCTTTACTGGTGAAAGCGTTTTGTGCAATATATTTCGTATTAACAAAAGATATAATCTTCTATTTTAATAAATAGGTGATAAATTTACACAGTTCCCTAAATTATTTATCTATGATGGATTTTCGTTGGCATGACCTGTTTATTACAAATCTATAACAAAATTTGGAGCGGCAATCATTTAATTTCTCTAAGCTTGCTTCATATACACACTGTAAAATGTCTTAATTAAACGACCACTGTTTGCGTGGGCAATGTTAAAAATTACTTTAATCAAGTTTGTGGTATTGATATAAACACTTGATCCATTCTGTACATACATTTGTCAGTAATTTTAATCATCGCCCGTGCAACCAATTTTTGCCTAATTATATAAATTTTCAATTCTATTCTACTTCTCCATGTAACGTCGTTTCTGTTCTATGATTACAGATTGGGCATGGTTAGTTGAAACGTTAGGTCAAAAAGGATGCCATATAGGCTCCAGCTAAAGGAAAGGCTAACCAAATATCATTAGTTAGTATATAAGTGAAAATTGTGTGTATTGTGCTGCAGGGTGACTCAGTGGTTAGAGTAGCAGATTCCCAAATGGACGTGTCCAGGTTCGAGCCCTGTCCACGGCAAATTCTGGACAGTATAAATTACCAACAAGGACGAAATCGGTCAACAGGATGAATTGCCTTATCTACACCATACAATTCTTAGTTAATGCTGACTAATGTATGTACTTAATGGGTCAGGTGCTTATATCAAGATCGCAAACTTGATTATAATAATTTTTATCACCGCCCGCGCAACCAATGTTCGTTTAATTATATAAATGTTCATTTCAATACCACTTCCCCATGTAGTGTGGTGTCTGTTCAGAAATGACAGATTTAGGATGTTTAGTTGGAACTTTGGGTCTAAATGGATGTCATATGAGCTTCACCTAAAGTAAATATGACTAACCAAGTCACGTTAGTTAGTACATAACTAAATATTGTGTGTAGTGTTGCGTGCGGCAGGGAGGCTTAGTGGTTAGAGCACCAGATTCCGAAGCAGATGTGCCCAGGTTCGAGCTCTGTAAGCAGCAATCTCTGGCCAGTACGTGATGAGTCTTCAATAAGGACGGAACCGGTCTACTGGATGAATTGCCTTTGTTACACTATAAAATTCTTAGTTTATACTGACATATGTAAGTAATAGTAATTGTTATCACCGCCCGCGCAACCAATGTTGGTTTAATTATAATACAGTAAGAGTAAAATTTTATTTAATCCTTTTCATTTTAACTTATGAGTGAATGTAACCATGACTTATACGAACTACAGTAAATCTATATTGCATCGACCGTCGCACAAGATAAAATGGATCGCCTTATCTACTGAGTCCTGTAAAGTGGATAAGCGAAATCAAGCTACTGCAGACACCATCATCTCCCATTCTTCCTCATTTCCTTCTCTCTTTTCTTCGAAATCTAACAGTAATGCTCTTTTAGATGCTATGGATACGGCGAATGTTGGTCATTAAACTGTGTCAAACATCGGATTACCAAATATAATAAATAGTTCAAGTAAACTACCATTCATTAAACCTAAGTTAGGTTTTAACGTCAGCACATTGAATGTACGAACGTTGAAACAAATTGAATACGAAGAAGCTTTCGCACGTACGAAAAATAATTTGGAAATCGATATATGTTACGTAATTAAAACACGAATGCGGGATCCTACCAGTATAAATTAAGTCGGTGAACCATCTTCATCTACGCCTTATTGGCTGCGAAACTCATAAATAAATCTACAAAAATGCCAATAAACTTAATCAACATTGCCTTTTCATTGTATCTGCTTATTTACTCACCAATAGCAGCCCAGACAACAGCAATGAAGCTTCTTACTCCGACCTAAGCATTTTGCTAAGTAGAGCAAACAGTTCAGATACTTATAATCAAGGTTGCGGTCTTGATATAAACACCTGATTAATTGTTATCACCACCCGCGCAACCAATTTTCGTTTAATTATATAAATGTTCATTGCAATACCACTTCCCCATGTAGTGTGGTATCTGCTCAGTAATGACAGATTAAGGATGGTTAGTTGGAACTTTGGGTCTAAATGGATGCCATATGAGCTCCACCTAAAGGAAAAATAGACTAACCAAGTTACTTTTTTTGGGTCAGGTGTTTATATCAAAACCACAACCTTGATTATAATAACTGTTATCAACACCCGCGCAACCAATGTTCGTTTAATTATATAAAAGTTCAGATTCTGTTTAGCTTATGTGTGAAATAAATGTTCAGGTAGGTTCATAGGTAACGCATAATTTCATTTAGGTGGAAGATATGCCTTAAGCTTAACGCGCGTAGATAATGGTTAACGGCTGTTGAATGTCTTCGCGGAACACAAATTGTGCTTAAGTAGCGCAAATCTAAGACGTTGCGTCACATGGTGTCCTCCAGCCCACGAATAACAGTGGACTCAAATAGATCGTGTAGCAATTAGTTATAGATTCGTTTGTTCTGGAACACCTAAATCGACTCTAACCATGCACTTACCCTATTTAGATATCCATTTAAGTTTTCCGGAAAAATAAATAAGAATAGAGCTGATATAGATTGAAAATAAATCGAGCAACAGTCTTTCTGACAAAATGTGAAGATATTCTAAAGTATAATTTATCTAGTTTTGAGGGCATAAATTCTAATTTACTTTAACGAAGATAAGTTTTACTATGCACAATGCAGGTGCTAATGTACGTGATATTGTAGGCTCCCGTAAAAATAATCATTGTGCCTCAGTTAAATTTAGTGGATAATCTTAGAACTAGGCGCCGCATTCCAGCTAGCTCAACTTCAATAATTATAGTAGAGTTATAAGACGCCAACGTAATCGCAGTCAAGTTGTGGATCTCGAATCCCTTTGTATCAGAAAGGCTTAAGAGACGGTAGAAGCGTACCTATTAGGGAATAACCGCTGTTTGTTCTAACCTAGCCGCGCAACAGGTCCGAGAAAATTAAAAGTTAGCAAAACCATAAATATTATTAACAAGCATCTAATAACCGTTAAAATAAGTCGTCTTGATACGTAAGCTGAAAACTTTAAAAAATAATATCCTTGGGCTCCTGTGTCAGTCCAATCCCCGAAAGTATGCCCGTAACATCAATTTAGATCGTTAAACTCGAACAGCTACCAGAGTCAGAGATAATGAGTGCAATCCTATCTATTAAACGTCGCAAAGCTAGAGTCTTCTATGATTTTCTTCCGAGCGTATTTGAGGATGGTGAAGACGGCAGTTTTGGACAGTAATTAAACGCTTTTGTTTAATAAATCGCAAGGATACCGTAGTGGATTCTTGGAGTCAGTTTACCTTCATTCCTTACTTCCATAAATGAAATTGTATTTCGCATGATGATCATCGCGTTATAGGCTTTACTCCAGTTATATCTAGGTTATTTAGTTTGATTATCTTACACCGTCAGAGCACTTCGTGTAAAACACTTACTAGATTAACACACGTCGGATTCCAGCCGACATGAGATTATCGAAATAATATTTTTACCTCACGACAAGTTCATCAACAGCGACATGTTTATCGCCGAATTTTCTTACCCAAAACGTGCATTCTATTCCGTCGATCGAGCTCTCCACACAAGCACTTCTGGTCGCGTTAAGGCCTAAAACGAATTGAAGCACAACTTTACTATTAGCAATGATGTTCGTCAAGGATGTCCACCTTTCAAAGTTATGTCAATTTTGCAGTAGATGCTGTTATGAAGTCTTCCATAGGTTCAGAATGCAGATAACGACGTTCTTCCTGGCGGTATATAAGTCGATCTTGACGATGCAAACGATATTATACGAAAATCGATATTCTGCTCTGGCCAACTTGAATAGAAAAGCAATCCGTTGTTACGTCTTTTGGTATGAAATTTGCACCAACGTAATGTACAATACTCTTACAGGATCACTCGCTACTTACCCAAACTCGGTGGCTGCAAAGTGATGATATGGTCCAAGTTGATAGGTTTACATAACTTGGCAGCTCTATAAATAACTGAGGCAATATGTCTAACGAAGTAAGTATGAGAATCGCGAAATCTAGAGTATCTTACTCCGACTCACACCATCTATGGAGAAACGCAAGTATTTCACTTTTACTTAAAGGCCGTATTTCAAATGCATTTTGTACCTTCCGTTTTATTATACGCAAGTGAGGCTTGATATATTAGAGTTGAAGATTTGGACACTTACAGGCATTCGACCATCATTGGTTGAGAAATCTAGTACATAAAGTTTACCAACAACGAATAAACAACGCTGACATCCGTATTAGTATTTTTGGATCGGCTAAGAAGTGCACTTCATTCGACAGACAAATAAGGCTTCATCAACAGCGTGGGCTCGGTCATATTTTGAAACTGTCTTTAGTTCGATTGCCCAGTACAGCATTATTCTCTCACCCAACACTAGATTGGCACAAGAAACAAGATGGACAGATTTTGAATTGGCAGAAACCGCCAAAGTCAACTGTATTTCAGTTGGGTAGCATAAAATCCGCTGGTCTGTCAAGATGTGGTCCACGTGCGTATCATAGTACTTCGTTGAAAATCCTGCACATTGTGGCATCAAGTAGATCTCATTGGTGATCTTGTTGCAGATTTCTCGCAGAATCATCTTCATAACTTTCGTTTCTTAGTTGAACAAAGTTATCTGCGTGTTTCGGTTGCGTTTATAACGCGATACAGTGAAAACCGCAAGGAAATTTTATTGCTTGTGTTGCCATAATAGTGTCGTGCAGATGTTTGGTTTGCCTCACTTCTGTGTGCTATCTAGTTAAATATACTCATATTAACTAGATCAACTTATAAATCACTCTCTTTTATTAATTTCTTTAATACTATTGTTATTATTGTTGTTAATATTATTACTTTTTGTTAATTTTTTTGTTTTTAATTTTGTTATTTTTCTTATGGTTATATGGCAGTAAAATATTAATTACTAATGCATTTGTATTTCTGTGCATGTTGATGATGATGGTAATGATGATATATATATATATATATATATATATATATATATATATATATATATATATATATATATATTCTTTTGAAATGCGAGCTTTAATAAAATTAATTGTACCCTTCCTGTGTGCAAAAACAAAAAGAAATTTTATCAGATATAAGAAAATTTTCTTTCTCATGGTCTTCTCAAATATCTACTCATAAACATATCTTTATATATAAATTGGAAAGCAAAACAAGATAGAAATATGTGAACAAAGAGAGTGTGAAAAATAGAAACCAATCTTGTACTTAAGAACAGGTCGCAATCACGAACATTGCTTCAAAGTTTCAACAAAGCACATAAGAATATCGGCTTCACGTCAGAGCACGAGAAAGATGACTGTCTGCCTTTCCTAGATGTACTATTAAAGAAAGAAACTAATGGTAAATTAAACAGAACAATTTACCATAAACCAACATGGTCTGCACAGTATTTGCATTACAGCAGTTTTGTGCCATTTCAATATAAATTATCAACAGTTCGTGTTTGCTTTTCAAGAATTGACAGGTTGGTTATTCAAGATTCTAAAGAAAATGAATATAATAAAGCAATTAACAATTTAATGTCTAATGGCTATCCCAGACAATTAATTGAATCAATTATTAAAAGGGGAGTTAACCAGAAACAGACGTATTATGGGCCAGAAAAGAAAACCGTCTACCTAAACATCCCATTTAAGGGGGATGCAGTTTCCCGAATGGCACAAAAGAAAGTTGAAGCAGCATTAACACGCACAGTTTAATGCAGCCAAACTACGAGTGTTATTTAGGGTAACACACTTGCCTTTACCAGCAATCAAAGAGAAACAGCCGTTAATGTCGATATCAAATATTATTTACCAATATACATGCGCAAGTTGTCGATCAACTTACGTAGGCCGATCGACCAGACGGTTAATTACTCGAATGAGAGAACATTGCAACTTGAACGCCTGTTTTAAATCAAATGGTGAATACACATCTGCTATTGCGCAAACATCATCGAAACATCGCACGTATGTTCTCCAGACGTAGCATTCAAAGTAATTACTAAATGCAAAAACAAAAGGGAGCTAGCCACATACGAAGACTTATGGATAAACAAATTGCAGCCGGATTTATGTAAGCAGAAGAAGCACGTACAAGCATTGAGCTTGAACTGGATGTGACGCACGCAATTTGATTGGTTTCTATTTTTCACACTCTCTTTGTTCACATATTTCTATCTTGTTTTGCTTTCCAATTTATATATAAAGATATGTTCATGAGTAGATATTTGAGAAGACCATGCGAAAGAAAATTTTCTTATATCTGATAAAATTTCTTTTTGTTTTTGCACACAGGAAAGGTACAATGAATTTTATTAAAGCTCGCATTTCAAAAGAATATATATATATATATATATATATATATATATATATATATATATATATATATATATATATATATATCATTTTAATCTGCGTTAGTCAAAACGCAGATCAGGTAATTTCAACTAATCCAGTTTCACAAAATCTATATTCATTCAAGATATATTTTATGTGCTTTTATGTGACCTTATAGCACTTAATGATAATAATTTTCGTTAAGAATAATCCTATGTAGCAGTGAAAGCCAAAAATGTTTTATATGATTGACTCGGAATCCTATAGTAAATGCCACAATATTTGTCTTTACTTCTTCATGGGAATTTTGAGGCAGTTATTTAGCCAGATTTGGTTATCTGTACTTACGGTAGAGTTGAATGAGATAACGTTATAGAATTCAGAATATCGGGACGAGGCGGTAATAGGATGATAGAGCAAGCTATTGTTGTGCTTCAAAGTAGTTGACTATCGCAATTTTTAACTGCCTGTTTAATATCTACATTTCCCTGTTCAAACCTTTATCATGCTTGTAAGTGTTATTACCTGTTATTTAAGCCACTTACCATCTAGTTGATGTGATAATTTGAGGAACAATCGGACAATGCATGTGTTGCCGAAACGAACAGCAAAGTAGCCATAACAGAAGTGCATTACACATGATTATCAAAGATAATACTTCACAATAAAATTCCTTCTTTGTTGCTCGGACATAATTGCATTACTTTTATATTGTTTAAATCAAGTTGATGAAAAATAGATTAGCACAAAAACGATACATTTAACTAGTCGCAAAATATGAAAAATCTATCGTCATTCACAGGTAATAGCACGTTTTGACCTACCATGGCACTTCACAGAGCAGAACGACAAACTGACAAACAAAAATTAAACAGAAATGTATATACCATGTACGCTCCTAGTATCCACATATCCATTTGCAAGCCTGACTCGGCGGCTGTACTATTTCTAAAATGTCACGAAATTTCCGCTTTAGCCATACTTATGCAAGTTACTCAAGTAAAAAAAAATATACGTATTTCTAACAAGTTGCTTTATAAGGACAATTTGTGCTCTCGTAGATGAATTTAGCTTCCTACCACAATCACAGATTAGGCTATATCAACTGAATTAATGCATAGAACATAGAAGCGTGTAGACTAATTCAACATGACAATATATTTATTTTTTTATAAATATGAGCATTAATCGTTTATAACATCGTCAACGCATAGTATCTTAAACATTTTGGTGCTAAACAATCTCAAATGCTTTTTTTTATATTTAGTCCAACATGTGGAGATTTAAAAGTTTAGATATCTCCCATGTTTCCCAACAGATATTGGTATTCCGACCCAACTGTTCGCTAATGAACAGATTTAAACTTTATTTCTGAATACACATTGCCTTGAGCCACGCCGGAGAAAACAAAATTCAATCCAGATAGTATTTTTTTAAATTTTGAGTTAGGGAAAGTTAACGTAACGTAAAATAATAACAAACTCTAAAAATATTTTTACAGTTAAATATTTTTAAAACAATTTGTGTTAAAAGTGTCTTATCAATAAGCAGAGATAGGTGAATATAATATACTAACCCCACTACCACTACTACTAAAAAAACAAATTCTACTAATACTACTAATGCTGTTAATATTACCACCAAAACTGCTACTACTAATTCTAATAACACTAGTACTAATGCTACTACTGCTACAACTGCTCTAACTACTACTACGACCGCCACCATCACTATTAAAGCTAATACAACAAAAGCGCTTACTAATTCTGCTACTGCTACTATTACAACAAATGCTACTACTACTGCTACTACTATTAATACAACTGCTACTACTACTCCTACTAATGTTAATATACCTAGTAATACTACTACAACAACTTCTACTCCTTATTACTTGATCTGCGTTTTGACTAACGTAGCTTTCATTGTTCCAGTAATTTTCTTTTGGCAAGATATTTCGATCTACTTTACCGTAGGCCTTCATCAGTTGCATTTCAAGACAAAAATGAAGCAAGCACGCAGATTATTTTAAATGCATTGAGGATTTCAGTGATAAAGCCCGTAATAGAGAAATAAAAAAAGTAAGAATTAGACATGATAAAAAATTAGCTGAGTTGGGAATTTATAAACCCCAAGAAAATGATAATTTAATCGGAACCAATAGAATAGTAAATCTATCAACATTAAATCTTAAGAAGGATCAAGTTGAACTACTTAACCGTGGTTTAAACATGGCTATCCGTAATGAAAGATCGGTTAGAAACGAAATAATTACTGATTCTGTCAAAACGGCAAAGCTTCATTCGGATAATGATAGGGTGAAATTTGAATTAGACGTTGCCTCAATGGTTTTAACACACCAAGAGGATAATGTTAAGCCTAATTATGAAATTAAACGTCTCAGAAAGGATTTAAGGCTTGCTTCATTTTTTCGTGAAATGCAACTGATGAAGGCCTATGGTAAGGTAGGTCGAAATATCTCGCCAAAAGAAAATTACTGGAACAATGAAAGCTGCGTTAGTCAAAACGCAGATCAGGTAATTTCAATTAATCCAGGTTCGCAATAATGAAATTCCTTCAAGAAACTTCTACTCCTATTACGACGACCACGACCAATAATAAAAATACCATAACTACAATAACAGCACCTATTAATATTAATATTACTATTGCTCTTACTACTTATATGACCACCACTATTATTAAAACTACCACTACTATAAAAAATACCAAAGCTTGTGCTACTACTATTACTACTTTAACTGCTACTACTACTACGACTACCACTAACAATTTGAAAACTACTACTACTACTACAAATACTATTACTACGCCAAAAACTACTAATAGTAATACTGCTACTAATAACACCATAAATAATAATACTGCTGTAGATACTAATACCAAAAATACTACTACTACTGCTACTACTACTATGATCAACAACACCACCACTGTTAAAACTATTACTACTACAAATACTACTACTACCCCTAAAACAACTAATAGTACTTATACCACTACCACTATTAATAATAAAACTTCTACTACTATTATTAATGCTACTACTAATACTAATACTACCACTAATGCTAATAATAGTATTACTGCTTCTAATACTACTATAAAACTGCTATTAAAATTACTACTATTTCTAATAATATTAATAATAATAATAATATATTAATACATATATTATTAACAATAACACTAGTATTACTACTATTTCTTCTGGTAATACTTCTGTTAATACAACTATTGAAACTAATAATACTGATAATATTAATAACAAAATAATAATATCATTAATGATAATAACAATAATAATATTGTTATAATTATTAATATTACTGATCCTAATGATATTACTACTATTATTACTACTAATGTTACACATTACTGCATCAGCGTAATAAACTGGTGCTTCACTGCCCCATGATTATCAGATTAAGCTTCATTTGGAATTGAAATGAACACTATGGCACCCGTTCCTAGTCTGTTTTCTGGCCTTTCTACATTTCGTGAGAAAAGCTAACCGCGCTTTTGTTTTTCAAGTATAGCCTAACGAGTCATAAAGGCACAAAAATAATTACATCAACGATGAGGTTCAAACTTCAGTTATATGAGAGCGTTATATCAGATTATTCATCTACTTATGGGGACATGTTTCCTTTTTATATACTTTTACTTTTCCCCACTAAAGTACCGTGGATGATGACTTAATTTCAAGAAAGTGAGTTTTTATAACATAAAAGTGTTTTTTAATCTTAAAATCTCTTAATTTTAGCCTTTTTGTCTTATTATTGAGCGCTTCAAAATAACTCAAAAATATCAAATACACAATTAAGCTAAATGTGAAATTATGTGGCACAAAAGTGGTGGTATATTAGGCGTTTCTGCTAATTTTCCTGATTAGAACCTGGTGTGGTTTCCTCGATAATTAATGTTTGGCAGAATTATTTTACTGTTCATAGTATTTTCCAGTTTCAGCTAAGCAACTCTAGGAATACGTCTTATTTTGTAGTAGTTAAATACTATATGCATGAAACAAGGCATCCGCAGTTACTGCCTCCATATTTCATATCAGTTTAATTGAATTGCCGAAACAAAAATGCTTAGTGCATTTGCAGTCGGCTGATTACATTCAAGTTACATGCGAATTGGAAAATAACACGAATATTTTGTTAACATTTTGCATGGTTCCAGCAAATTTGTGCTGGCTAAAACTTGCCCCACTCAACGTTGAGAGATATGTCGAATAACTGAACAAGAAATCCTCTGGACGCAATCAGATTAAACCTGTAGTAACCAGGAATCAGGTCGGTGAACGTGAGAACTGGAGTGTCAAACGCCTTGTTGGTCACAGTGCCCGCAGCTAATCCATCGTTGGGTCGGATCCATTCATAGCTGTCAGGTTTTTCATTCGAACTTTCACTCTCATAGCCTAGTAAATGAAAATTGTAAGCGAAGAGGAAAAGTTAGTTGGTAAAAATTTTAGCATAAAGCTAGTATTCCAATTTCCACAAATATAAATATGACCTGACACATTTCGGCAATCACAAAGTTTGGACTAAAATTTGCCATCTGTCTGTAAGATGTCAAAATTGGGAAACCGTTTAACTACAAATCTACTAAGGCATCACTTTTTTCTATTACCGTTTTCACACTGCTTATCTTGTAGTTTATAAGAAAGACGATAATTTTGTCTAGTAGATGGCATGTATTAAAAGGAAGATACTCGGAAGCCTAGAATTTATGAAATGCTCATTTATTCCATCTGTTGAGTTGAAAACATAATGATTCCTTTGTAGATAGCACTTCTTGAAGCAAAATTTTCAGTCATTAGACTGATAAATATGCAGTTTTTTAGGTTATGGGTGCATCGTAAAAATTTTGTTCTAATTGGATCATACGGTTGTGCCAGAGTCGGCTTGAAGTTAAAACATAATATTATGTACGCATGCGTTTCGTGCTTACTTGCGATTCATCATTAGGAATCGGAAATCCGTCTAAATCCACAATATATTTAGTCAAGACGTGTGGCCCAGTTGGATGGAGCAATCCCCTACACGTACGTGTAATAAAGCAGTATAGTGCCAGCACAATATGAAGTCTTTAGTAACGCGACTCTATAGCCAACTCACTACATATAACATGCATTAAACTTATTACTCGTTATAACACTATTCTCTTGTAGATAGGATAAATTCCCTCCTAAATTGGTAATAAAAACCATTTAATACACATTAACAGCAGAGCTTCATACTTTGGCTTCTTTCAAATTTTTGTAGTAATCATGCTGACACCAAATGAAAAACGTCACTGTTATATTTTCTTTATTGCAACGTCCAAATTTTCCACATTTCTTGGCAAAAAATATATTTGTCAGTATAAAATGAGAATTGCATAATGTAGTAAAGGCAATTCATTAATTAGACTGGTTTCGTCCTTATTGGGAACTCATCATGTACTGGCCAGAATTTGCCGCGGACAGAGCTCGAACCTGGGGAAAAAAGAGTAAACTGTTTTTTCTAAGCCTCTCCTTCAGGTTAAACCTCTAGGAAATCTCTTACAATCTGAAGTTCTACCAAGCCGCCTCTAATCTGCCATTATACAACAGACACATTGTCACTTTTTTACGATTTACTTAATTGTTTTCTAAAGGCATGATTTTTTTTTAAATATATATTTTCAGTACAAACTAAACATTGCATCAGGTAAGAGAGGCAATCAGTCCAGACTCAGAGAAAAACATGCCCCATTTCGAGTCCTGTGTACGCCAAATTTTGGACATTACTTGATGAGTAACCAGTAAGGACGAAATCGGTCTACTGTATCAATTGCTCTTGCTACTCTATACAATGCTCAGTTTACGCTGGAAACATATATCATCCCAATATAGAAATTAGGCTTCAATTCAATATATGTATATACATATTCAAATGTCGCTCAGTTTTTGCACAGTAACTGAAAAGTGCTTTATTGGTAAGATTTACATACTTTAGACTACCCGTATTCCATTTTTGCTTTCGACATGGCATTGAATTGTGAATTAACATACTACATGAAAATCGTAATCATTGTCAGAATAGAAGTCATTCTTAGTTTATACTGGTTTTTAAATACTGAATTCAAGACAATGATACTTATTTCTAATCATCAAAGTGGATTTAATTTAGAACAAACCATTGAAGAAAAACGCCTTTCATTAATTTTTTTATATGAATACTGAGTTTTAGCATGGTGCAGTAATTTAACTATCAAAATATCATCGCAGATAATTGTTAAAAACAACCTAATACAAACATAATTCTATGGCTGTATTAAATTACCTCTTTTATGGCCTAGTGTTGCGATATTTATAACATTTTAGGTTGTATGTGCTTATCTTGCTGGCAATGGTAATAATGAAGCTGGTCCACACTAATATAGTTTCTTTAAGAAATTCTAAATAAGATATATATATACGATAGATTATGTATATTTATATACGTCTGAATAAAAGATACAGAAACTCAAATAAAAAATTACATATTTATGTACATACGTGCATACATACAAAAGTACATTCATACATAAACAAACATATATTCATCCCTAACTATATACGTAAAAAAACACATGCACACACATAAAAACATGTATGCATACATCCATTTATACATACAAACAAACATATATACATACATAAATACTTACAACCCACATACACACATATATGCAAACATACGCACACGCATACATGCATGCATACATACATATACGCACACATAAATGCATAAACACATGCGTAAATGCATGAATACATGCATACATGCCTAAATACATCCATACATGCATGATTGTATGCACAAATACTTACATAAATACATACATGTGTACATACACACTTGCCTACATAAATGCATAAATACATACATACATAAATACAGGCATAGATACCACTTACCTACTTACTCACTCGCTAACATAATTGCATGCATACATGCATGCAAAAATGCACACAAATGAAATATCTAAAAATGTACATTACATAAGCATGTGCCCCATAATCAACTAAATTCATGCATTATAACATATAAACATATTTCCATATTAACATATATACGAAAATAACGAATTCATACATGCTTAAATATATAACTACATACATGCAAGCTTACAAACATAAATGTATATCTTCACGCAACGTGAGCACCTCTATGTTTACGTAGTACTGTACAAACACACGTATCTCCATACACGCAAATACACAAATATAACGATATTTTACGTACGGATAACTCAATGGACGCTTATAGCTGATGCGTAACGCCTATTAAACAAGTTCTATCAGAAAAAGTTAATATTGTTTTTAATTTAGGCAGGCATTAAACGTTTTAAAATAATAAACTGAACTATCCTAAAAAAAACTTTTTTACTAAACTTTAATTGCATCAATATTGCTTGTCAAATGTCTTCAATAAACGCATGAGTTTATGAACGAATCTTCTCTTGACAGCAAAAATAGCAGAAGCAAAATTCAGCAATTTGACGGTATTAAAATAGAATGCTCCATATTCAGATTTGTTTGTTCATGAAAGTGCCAGATACAAAGCTTTTTTCTGAAAATTCTAGTAGGCAAACGCTATTCATTAATCAAAGTCCGGCAAGATCGTAAGTTCATTTCGCACCAACGTCTAGCCAAGGAAAACTTGGCACGATGAAGGAAGAGAAAATTAGGCGATGGCCATCTTTAATTAACCGCGTTATTTTCGTTTAGCTTTATGTAAGATTCGTGAATTTTTTTTAAAATTGAGCACCCTGCAGAAATTGTTATGCATCCTACTACTAAAACAACAACTACTACTAATACTGCTAATGCTGTTAATATTACTGCCAAAACTGCTACTGCTAATGCTAATATTACTAGTACAAATGTTACTACTGCTACAACTGGCAAAAATTCGAACCACTGCTTTGTCATTCGTTCTTCTACTTAGGCAACTGAGCAAAAATCCTTAATTAAGATCTGTTTTCGATTCTTATTTCATGCATTTTAGCGTAATTGCAACAGACTGGGCTGCAGAATAAACCAACGCGTTTGCTTAGTTTGATTCAGGTCGACTTTGACTAATTGTCAGCAGGTATTAATCAGAATCGAAATTTACAAGCTAACTACTAAATGCACCATCAGCGTCTCATCTAGTTCGGGCATGTTAACTTTGGTAGCTGGGTTATTACTTAAGAAGGCTGTTTGCAGATTCCTCTCAAAATGCGCGCACGAAAACTCCGTTAGATAGCTAAAATCATGGCATGTTTGGACCACAGTCTTGGAGCCGGATATATAGCTGTTTCTATCAAGCAAAAAATAGGATATAATGCAAGCCTTTGTTGAAAGAGAGCTTTTTTCATTTTAAACATGCATGTCACTCCATTTGACAGTTAAAATGAAGTTATTTAGCAGTGATATCCTAAATATGCTACCTTTTCTTATGAAATGGCCGTAACATTTTATTCAAGGCTTTTCAGTAATAAAACCCACGTAAATGTGAGAGAATTGATTTGCTCGTTTAACTGTCAGCGATCTGTAATCTTATTTGTCCAATCTTGATCTTTTGATGGGCACTTAACTAGCATTTGAAATTTCAGAATTATTTCATAATTGTAGCCAAAGACTGACGTTATAGACACTGGAACGTGAAGCCTGTATGCGGAAAATTCAATGTTCTTTGTTTCAGCGCAGTCATACAAGAGTTAATTCACGAAGATACTAAGCATGCAAGCATTTATGCCGGAAAAGAGTCGTTTAAATTTCTATCTGCATTCTATGCGAAGCAAATTAGCTTTCGATATATGTAGTATGTAAAGGCTATTTCGAGAAAGCATAGAATAGGCCAGTTTGAACAGATGCTTATAGCTCAAACATAGTAATGTATAATTATCCATGCATTGATAGCGCAGGTAGCGATAATATTTATTTAAATCAAGGTTGGGAATTTATATATATATATATAGACACTTTAAGTATAAAACAAGCATATGAATTTGCTGGAGTAACAGGTGTTCCGAAGTAGTTTAATTTCTCAAATTTGGTGAACTTTAGCACATCTTAAAATCTATTGTGTTGGTACTACGTACCGACTCGGCAACCCTAGTTTTGCTTCCATGTAACTTTTCGCCAAACATAATGCTGGCATCACGTACTGACAGAACGGCCATAATGATGACACCCTTTGCAACCTTGGTATATGTATAATATATAGTGAGTTGGCTTTGAAGTCGCTTTTTCGAATACTTTATATGAAGTTAGCTTCACTACTGCAGGTTTACACATTCGTAAAGAAGATTGTATCCTAAAATTTTCTCACATTCCTCACCAGAATATATTGTGAGCATAAGGCATAATACCGGCTTCGGCATATGAGTCGCCAGTAAGCACGAAACGAATGTGTACTTGCGGTTATACTTTTCGTTTAGCTGACTTTGGTTTATCATGTTGATCCTATTTGAACTAATTTGTTACTAGGTGGGCAACACCTAATACACAATTGCATATATATATATATATATATATATATATATATATATATATATACATATATAGTGAGTACTCCGCAACAAGCAGTATCTAAACAGATCCTTTTCGAGTTCTTTTAACATTACATACGTGCGTTTTATAAGTAAACAAATATATAACTTTTGTAATTAATAGGTAATGCCTAACTCAAACTCCGATTGTAACTCTTTAGGATTGTTAGTGTCTTAAATGATAATAAATTTAATGGAGATCTTCAAACCAAAATCTCTATGCCATTCATGCTCAATTTTTGAGCTTTAAACAGCATAAGCTCGTGGCCATCCAAAATGTAAAATGCAACGGGGCAAAGTGGTTATTTCACTTGAATTAAACTAGCTGCAAGTTTTTTTACGTTTGAATGAGCATGCAGCTTGTGTGAGTTACTCGTTTATACAATTATGTATTAGGCGTTCCGCACCAAGTGACAAATTAGTTCAACTATGACCTGAAAGATAAAAAAACGTCAGCATAAACGGAAAATAAATTATCATGAGCTCATTCGTTTCGTGCTTACTGGAGATTCATTAGTAGCAACTGGTATTACGCTCTATATCTAACATTTATTTGGATGAGGAATGTGGTAAAACTGGACGAATATGTTAACCTGCAGTAGTAAAGCTTACTTCATATAATGTCTTCGGCAATGCGACTTCAAAGCCAACTTAATATATGAAGTATATCTGCCAAGCCTGTAAAGGGTACAAACTCTATGGTTGTTGTATCAGTACCTGATACAAACACTTTAGCTACCACAATTGTACAAAGCACCAACATTATAGTTGCCGAGTCGGTAAATGATACTACAAAAATAGATTTCAAGTTATGCCAAAGTTCACCAAAATTTAGAGCTACAACTGGTCAACTGTTGCTCCACCAAATCCAAACTTGCTCGAGTAACAGGTGTTCATATGTAGTTGCAATTCTCCATTTTTGTAAAACTTCGCATATCTTGAAACCCATAGTGTCGGTATCATGTACCGGCTCGACAATCAGTTTTTACCATTTAACTATACGGCAACCATAGCGTTTGGTACCGAGTACTGACTCAACAAACATAGTGTCGGTACCCTTTACAGGCTCTATATATATACTATATATATAGTGAGTTAGATTTGAAGTCAAATTATCGAAGACTTTATATGAAGTTAGCTCTACAACTGCAAGTTTACACATTCTTATAATATATTGTACACTGTATCACATACCCTAACCAAATATATAGTGGGTTTGGAGCGTAATACTGGCTTCTACTGATGAGTCGCCAATAAGCACCAAACGAATATGCACATGGGATTATACTTTCCGTTCATTCTGAATTTAGTTTATCCTTCTGGTCATATTGAAACTAATTTGTTACTAGGTGCGCAGCACACAATACATAATTGTATAAGTTAGTTCTCTACGAAAAGGTATCTAACTTCGACTCGCTTATATTTTGGACTATTCAATTCGTATTATCCCTTTCTCGCTCCGCACGTAAAACTGGATGTGACTCTTGCATTTAATACAACCGGTACAAAACTGAACTTTATGATTATCTAATGTCCGAAAAGCCGATAAAATGTATGTTCTGTCATTATCCACGTAATCCACATTTTGTCTATCCACACACCTTTGTGAATCAGACGTGTCCAGATTCGAGTCCTGTCCGCGGCAAATTCTGGACAGTACATAAAGAGTTTCCTATAAGGACACGTTTCGACCTATCATAATCATCATCAGAGGACAACATCAAACTGACTAGCGAGGATTAAACCTCAATGTATATATATGGATAACAAAATTAGATACACATTTCATATCTCTAATAGTCTCGCAAACATTGTACTTGACTGGAAATGTTGGCCGCACAATTTCTATGCAATCACGAACTTTAAATTTTTTCAGCTATCGCCACGAATATATAGTTAAACAATTAAGCATACATTGAATGCGCGGGAGGTGGTAACATTTCTTTAAATCAAGTTTGCGAGCATGAAATAAACACTATTGTTGAACAAAATAGCAAAACTACTTTCAATCACACGAACTGACGCGTTTTGAACTTTCATGACCATCATCAGAGTACGATGGCAAACTGACTAGCGAGGATCAAACCGCATTGCATGTATATATGGAAAAAAATTAGATATGCAATTCACACCTCTATTAGTCTCGTATACATAGTACTTGACTGGAAATGTTCGCTGCACAATTTCTCTGCAGTCACGAACATTAACTTTTTCAGCTTTGACCACATATATATGGGTAATACAATTAAATAATCATTGAATACGCAGGTGGTGGAAACATTTAATCAAATCAAGTTTTCGAGAATGAAGTGTACACCAATTACGTTGTTTTTAACTAAAATTACGATAGTACTGCAATTTTAACAAGTCAAAGTAATTGAAATTATAATTGAGGGTGGAAATTTCTAGAGCATTTTATGGATAGCGCACGTAATAGTGAGACAAAAATGTCAGGATCAGGCATGACAGATATTTACTGAATTTGAGAATATATAAACAGACCGCAGTTAAGATTAGTCTTACTCTAATTAATGGAGTGATATATCTTTCTAAAATACAACTTGATAATTAAAAAAATCTCTAAAAACAGCACAGTTCCTCTCAAAAAAAGATAAGTTTAATTTTGAGTTAGACATACCAAAAACTGTGTTAACTCCAAAATATATATAAAAGTTTATATTTCATAGAATGGGGAAATATTCGTATTTCTTAGACCATATATGGATGAATTTAGACCGTTTGGTTAGGAAATTTGATAAATTTTATCCAAATGAAAATGATAGATTGGCGAGCTTAGAGGTGGTACTAACTTACACCAATATACTAGTACCCAATGCACTGGACTATTTTCAGCGCTTCCTGGTCGATCATCCGGGAATATTAAAATGAAGTAAAATGAAAATGAGGCATGTTATAAAAATGATCAAAAAATGCATGTATTCTACTTGTTTTATATTTATAAATTAATTTTATAAGTAAATTAGAGGTTAACCTATGCGACAACCGTGGTCAGTTCCAATAGAAAATAGTCTCATGCATTACAAGGAGAAACCCCTTTTAGATATGGCACCCCTAAAATCAAAAATTGTATGTACGATTCTCAAGAGACGTCTTAGTTTTTTTGGAATCATGGACAGGGAGAACTGTATAATTACTTAAACTTAGCCAATCAGGTGAGCAAACTGAATTTTACCATAGAAGATTAATCATGAGACAAATTACCATGTCGGGATGTCAAAATAATTATAAACGGTAGAAATCTAAAACGAGATCTGCTATAATCAAAGTTGAGAAATTGATATACACACCTGAGACATTAACTACATACATTTGTCGGTATAAACTACGAATTATGTTGTGTGGAAAAGTAAATTCATCCAGTAGACCGGTTTCGTCCTTATTTGGAACTCATCACATACAGGCCAGAATTTGCCGCGGGCAGTGCTCGAACCTGGGCCCGTCTGCTTCAGAATCTTAGTTTAACCTGACAAATTTATGTACTTAATGGGTCAGGTGTTTATATCAAGATCGCAAACATGATTGTAATAATTATCACCGCCGCGCCACCATTGTTCGTTTAATTATTTAAATTTTCATTTCAATACCACTTCACCATGTAGTGTGGTGTCTCTGCAGTAATGACAGATAGAGGATGGTTAGATGGAAATTTTGAACTAAATGGACGCCATATGAGCTCCACCTAAAGAAAGAAACTAACCGAGTTACATTAGTTAGTATATGATGTAAAATAGTGTGTAGTGTGCGGCAGGGTTGATCACTGGTTAGAGCACCACATTTTCAAGCGGACGTGCCCACGTTCGAGGCCAGTCCGCGGAAAATTCTGTCTAGTACATGATGAGTTCTCAATAAGGACGAAACCGGTCTACTGGATGAATTGCCTTTACTACACTATACAATTCTTAGTTTATACTGACAAATTTATGTACTTAATGAGTCAGGTGTTTATATCAAGTTCGCAACCTTGATTATAGTAAATGTTATCACCGCCCGCACAACCAATGTTCATTTAATTTAGAATAAGATTTTTATATAACAGTAACAGTAAGGTATCCTACTTAATTTTAATTAAAATCACACCTATAGAACGTAAATCATTATCTTGTAATCGATGATAATCAGAAACTTGAGACTAACAGATACACAACTGGGGAGTCTACGAGAAATATTTAGTGCTAAATGATGTCCTCTAAAATTAATAGAGGCAACTATGATGTGTGTCGTAAGTAAATTTAATCATCTCTGGAAGTACGTGAAGTTAAATAAAACAAAAGATGATCAGAGGGTAATGGTAATATCGGACTCTAAAGTAAGTAGGAAAATAAAAATGGTAGCATTGAAATCAATATACGTACTATTTTAAAACAGACTCTTGCCCTAGGTATTAAACTGCCCAACCAAAAGAAGAAAATATAATCGTTAGACATATCGGCAGCTGACATTTTCAGTCAAGTACAAAGTATGCAAAACAACTAGAAGTGCGAGCCGCATATCTTATTTTTCTAACAGTATATATGCAATGCGGTTTGATCCTCGCTACTCAGTTTGCCGTCGTACTCTGATGATGATCGTTGAAGGTCGAAACACGTCAGTGCGTGCGACTGGTGGTATTTTTGTTATGTTGTTCGACGACTGGTTAAATACAATGGGATTGGTGTTTTCTTGCCTTACAAACCTGATTTATATAAATGTTACCACCACCCGCGCAGTCAATTAATTTTTTAACTGTATTGGCTATATATATTTGTGTGGCGAAAGCTGCAAACAGTTAATTTGCGTAACTGCATAGAATTTGTACAGCCGACGTGTCCAGTCAAGTACAATGTATGCAAGACTACTAGATTTTAGAGCCGTATATCTTTTCTTTGATTACTGTATATATGCAACGCGGTTTGATCCTCGCTAGTCAGTTTGCCGTCGTACTCTGATGATGATCGTGGAAGGTCGAAACGTGTCAGTTCGTGCGACTGGCGGTATTTTTGGTATGTTGTTTGACGACCGGTTAAATTCAATGGAATTAGTGTTTACTTCAAGCTGGCAAACCTGATTTAAATAAATGTTACCACCACCAAAGAAATCAATTAACTTTTAATTGCATTGTCTATATATATATATTTGTTTGTCGAAAGCTACAAACAGCTAATGTTCGTGACTGCCTATAAATTTTGCAGTCGATATTTTCAGTCAAGTACAATGTATGCAGGACTACTAGAAGTGAGGGCAGCATATCTTATTTTTCTAACAGTATATATGCAATGCGGTTTGATCCTCGCTACTCAGTATGCCGTCGTACACTGATAATGCCCGTGGAAGCTCGAAACGCGTCAGTTTGTGCGACTGGCGGTATTTTTGTTATGTTAGTATGTATTAGGTAGTGCGAACGTAGCAACAAATTAGTTCAGTTGTGACCAGAAGGATAAACCAAAGGCAGCATGAACTGAAAGTATAATCTCATGCACATTCGTTTCGTGCTCGTTGGCGACTCATTAGTAGGAGCTGGTATTACGCCCTTTAACTACTATATATTTTGGTCAAAAATGTGGGATAATAGGACGGTACAATCTCCTAGACGAATGTGTAAACCTGCAATAGTGAAGCTAGCATCATATGAAGTCTACGACAATGCGACTTCAACGCTAACTCACACTATATAATATATATACCGAGTCCGTAAAGGATACAAACACTATGGCTATTGTGTTAGTAACCGATACCAACATTATTGTACCGAAAAGGTACATGGTACTAACACTATGGTTACCGAGTCGGTACATGATACCAAACTGATGGATATCAATTTATGCTATAGTTCACCGAAATTGAGAATTACAACAATTTCTGAACACCTGTTACTTCAGTAAATCCATACACCCTGGCCTTGATCGATATCAGTTATCACATTTCGCGGTAAGCATGACATCATTCAATTCAATATATAACAGATAAATACTGTTTGTTGCAGTAAACGAATATATATGCAAGTATGTATTAGGTGTTGCGAACCTAGTAACAAATTAGTTCAGTTGTGACCAGAAGGATAAACCAAAGGCAGCATAAACGGAAAGTATAATCTCATGCACATTCGTTTCGTGCTTACTGGCGACTCATCAGTAGGAGCCGGTATCTTATATATATATATATATATATATATATATATCTTATTTTTATTACAGTATATATGCGATGCGGTTTGATCCTCGCTACTCGGTTTTCCGTCGTATACTGATGGTGATCATGGAAGATCTAAACGCGTCAGTACATTGCAAGTGGCATTAGTTTCGTTATGTTGTTCGACGCCTGGTTAGATACAATGGAATTGATGTTAACTTCAAGCTCGTAAACTTGATTTAAACAAATGTTACCACCACCCGCGCAATCAATTAATTTTCTAATTGTATAGTCTATATATAATCCTGTTTTGATTTTTTTCATTATATTTCCCAATGGCAGGCCAGATGGTCATTGTTGGTAAATAATAATCCATAACAAATATTATTTCTTTTGACAGATATACATAATTATAAATAGATATAATCTCTTTATTATCATATAGATATTCACATCTCATGTGAAAACTATGTCAATATCCGACTTTATCAAATTAGGATTTTGTATAAGTGAATGAAGCAATGACTAGCCATTGTCCATTGATAAGATAACGATGGGATTGGCCGCTTAGATCTAAATGAGTGATTCGTTTTCGTAGGCCTCATCCGAAGCTTTGCTCTTATTATCTTTCTTGCTCTCTTTCCCTCTCCTCTCCACCCCCTCTCTGTCTTTCTATCTCACCCTAGTGGGTATAGAGTGTAGTATCAGCTCCTACTGATGAGTCGCCAGTAAGCACGAAACGCATGTGTGCATTAGATCATACCTTGCTGACTTTGGTGTATATTTCTGATCCTATTTGAAATAATTTGTTATTAGATGTATAATGCCTAATACACGATTGCATATATATTAGTTGTCTGCAACGAAAAATATATAATTTGTGAGCAGGTTTGTACCTTTGTCGCCTTTTGCAAAATCTAAATTCTTTTTTTAAATTTTCTTTGGAACAAGTAAACTCATAATAGCGACATGGTAATCGTTGTTTAACTGATGCAGTTTCTCTGTTGAAAATAACAGTTAAATGAATTTTAGTTCATTCGCAATACTTGATGAGCTCAAATCCACTTGCGATTGTTATCGTTAATTTTTGTCGATATAACTCATTTTAAATCAATAGAATTCAACATTTAGCCAACAATCGGGAAAGTTTTCTAATGTCTTTTTCTTTAAACTTACCAAATAGGAACTCGTAAAACGGATCTCCTTTGATAGTTACATCGCTGGCATCTAACATAACAACGCTGTTCGGCATAACAGAAATGTTGAATGTTTGCTCAAGAATCTGATCTTTAAGATAAACCTGTACAACACCAGGAATATATCGATGTTTCGTAGTAGATGGCGTTTGTACCAAACGGTCATGAGATGCACCTAAGCAAAATAACATTAAAACGAATAAAAGGATAAAATATATGTATATGTAATTTATTATTAAATGTAAATCATCGAGAATAAATATTTAAGTACTCTTCCAAAGAAAAACGTAGCGAATGCAAATTTAACCTTAGATTATACATCTTTCTGCTGATTTTGTCATATCAGTCTTGCACTATTTGAATTATCTTTTTACTAGTTATGCAATGCCTGATACATAATTGCCTATTTATTAGTGCTCCGTATTCAATAATATATATATTAAATACTTCATTACATGGTATATTGGTTACCCCGGAAATGTGATAATGAATGTCGGTCTTTGCCAGAATATAATGCTTTGCTGCAATAACAAATTTTTGAATGACTGTTATTTTCATTTTGTGTAATACTAAACCCATTTTAAAATATAGCTTATTAAACTTCTTTTTTTATACACATAAGCGTAAGAAATTGCATCGTCTTATAGTCACTCATTTATTGACAAGTTACGTTATGTTTTGGGTGTAATGTCAACTCCTATTGATGAGTCGCTAGTAATCATAGAACGCATATGCAAATTTGATTGTACCTTTTTTCAAGTTAAATGTGTTATATTTGTCTGCTCCTATTTGTTGCTATGCAAGCAATACCTAACATACAATTAAATAACTATTAGTTCTCCACAGTTTGCAATATGTAACAGTTATACATATTTGCCTTTTAGTCCAGGGTTCTTTGGTGTTTCGAATAAAAATGATTATATCGAAATCCAATTTCTTGATCTCTTTAGCAAAAGCCCGTCTGCGTTAAATTGTATTAACTGCAACAATATCTAGGCGTACTGGAAAATTTATTCCATTTTCTCTTTGAATTTCATTTGTCCAAACGGAGTTTAAAAACATATTATGATTATAAATTTGTTTTTATTCATTAATAGATTAACTTTTGTGTGATACGTCTTATGAAAATTTCAGCAAATATAAACGGAATGAGCGGTCTGAAATAAGTAGAAATTAGATATCGCGTAATCTGCCAAATTTTGCACAGTATTGCTTAATACTCTAACTCTGATTGGTGATCAATAGTTTACCTGATATTTCACTGAAACTGATCTGTCCAACTTAATGGTTGCCACGAGCATTTTATTTGTCAATTTGTCACTTTTCTGGACTTAAACTCGGCAATTCCGCTACAATGCTGATATTGCAAAATCTGTCTTGCTCGTATACTCCTTGGTTAGGTTTCAGGAGCTCTCTTTTGCAATGTGCTCTGAATATTCACAGAGTGGTCATTTTTAGGTAGCGTTAATTGTGGAAAATGTATTGGCCGCCAACAGTAAGCATTTCTCGCATTAATCATATTTGATTGATGATAAAACGGTTGTTTGACGATAGCTAGTCTGAGCGAATGCGATAATATTCATGTTAATACTTTTTGGCTCATTTTTGTTCTATGAAATGTGTGAGTCCTTTGTGTGAAAAAGCAAATGCAAACCACTTTGTTATTATTCAGTTGACAACACCTGCCATCTTCATGCCTGTTAAGAAAAAATCAACTTCGTTTGGAGGCGTTTGTGGGGGCAACTAATATGATGGGCCGTCTACCGGACAAGTGGTTATCAGATTAAGCGATAATTTATTGTGCACAAAATGATAAAAGTAATTTATTTCAAGTTTTTTTATTTGAGATAAACACCAATCCTAATTTATTTCACCAGTTGCAAAACAAAGCAAAATTTCTGTCAGTTGCACAGACTGGCAAGACGAAAAACGGAATAAAGAGGACAACATCGAAATGTATATATGATTTGTAAAAAATTAGAACTGAAACTCTTAGACCTAGTTGATGTAGAATTACTTTACTTTTATACCCCATGTATTTTGTTCAATACATACGTGGCCAATTCTTTTTTTTTATTGGCACTTTGGTTGAATTTGACACGCATCGATTTATTTTAAATAGCATTTTTTAAATTTGATATTAGTTTTTTTGTGGTTATTTAAACCAGCGATTGTAGTAGTGACAGTTGCAATGAGGCTTTCATGTGCCTTAGTTTGGCCCCGGCTTTCCCAATGCTGAGGCATTGTAAATGAACATTTACTTTGTTTTTTGTCTTTATAAAAAAAGAATTATGTTGTAATATTTCTAAATGAGTAATCAGCTGCTTACAGATGTTCAACTTATTTATATCGATACTGACAAATATCTATTTATTGAGTAATTAAATAATTACTGTCTTTGAAGTCCTACTAAGTCACATAAAGCTAAATTGAGAAACTCTGTAATCTATTTTAATTGAAAAATTAACATTTACTTGTGTCTATGTAGATTTTCACTTGCAAACAACGAATGTAAAGTTAGTAACTGTGACCACCACATCCTCTCAGTGGGCATGGAGTTGACCGTACCTCAGCCTTTGAGCTCAACATGATCAGCTCAAATTTTTTTGCTACATTTTTGAGTTGTTTAGATGTATTTTTTTATAAAACAATACTTTTTTGCCTTTGTTAGTTCTTTTTAACATTAGTTAAATGATTGATTCTGAAATCCTACATTTTAGTGGGTAGAGACATTTACAGTGAAACTATTATAATTTTGCACATTCCCTTGACTACGTCTTTGTGACACAGATTCAAAGATATGTTTTCGAATCAAAAATAGATCATCTGATTAAAGTAATTCATTTTTCACTCTTGCATTTGACTGATTACTAGAGGCAGCATTTAAATTCAGAAATCTGTAACATTCATCTTTTTTTATTTTGTTTTGTTTAAACGCGAAATGTTTCAGCTTTAATATCATTATCAATTTTATACAAATTCCTATTTGCAAAAGCTCGATTTTAATTTTCATCTATATAAACATTAAATTTGCTGGAACCAAAGAAAATTATATTGTTATTATATGTACATTGCTAGTGAGTGAGATAAATTTAGTTATAAAGCCTTTGTTTATAAATGTTTAAAAGAAAATGCTAAATATAAATAATTAGAATAATTGGTACACAATATTTCATCGAGACGATTAAGATTTATAAATTTATTTAAGACAAGAAGTAAATATATATATATATATATATATATATATATTAAGACAAATATGATTTATGTTATCCTATTCATAAACATCGAAAATCACTAAATGAGTAACATATTTATCACTTGGCCTTAGCTTTACTTCATACAGCGCGAATCGTTAGCATTTGTACAATATACGTCAACCCGTAAAGTTTTGTCTGTATGATAAGGGTTCTAGTTGATTTCTCATTAGTAAACCATTCTACAAGTCGCACTTACATAAAAATAGTCGAACAATATCTCCTACCGTATTGCCGCTGAATGCAAGTAATTCACAAATAACAATAATAATGTTTGCTAATTCTATGTTCCTAGCTTATTGCTCAGTTTGCGTTTAGCTCATAAGAGAATCAGAGTGGATTTTAATTCCAGTATATTCTGTTTATGAGAAAAATAACTGAACCGGGTCGATATTTCTTGCGACTTAAATCTGAATGCTTGGAAAAGATGATTGGAAGTTGGTTTAGAATATCCCAATCTCCATAGCTCCAACTCAGTAAATACATTTTATTGTTTTAAAATATAGATATCTAACAAGTAGCGAATATTTCAAGTGATGAAAATGAACTTATTTGGAAATACAGTTAAGCAGGCTCAGAGTGGAAAAAGATACAAACGTGAATAAAATGCAAATATGAAATGTATCCATAATAAATGTATAAACGTCTCGCAATAAATCGATAATAAATAGGAGCATAAAATTCAAATAAAAATTTATCGAAAATAAATAGATTGTGACACTATGGATACAATTATAAGTTTGGAACAGTTTATATAGCTTATATATAGAATATGCAAATCGAAATCCGGAGGCTTGAGCAGTCCTTAAGAAAATAAATTTGGCGTTAATTGTGCTTAACAGATGTATACAGATAATTATTTTTAAAAACAGCCCTATAAGGACACGTAACAGGTTTTAATTTAATGGATCAACCTAGTTGTCTGAATTTCTCGAGCTATGATAACTTCTAATACAGAGGTCCTAAAAATAAGTTATAGAATGCTAACAGGGCTTTTCATCAAAATGCTCGAATAACGTACATAAATAGCGTTAAAATAAATGGCAAAAATAGACAAAATACATTTTAGGAGCTGTTATTTTATTTAATACAATGAGTCATTCAAACCAATTTTTAAAAAAACTAAATAAGATGTAGCAAATAAGTCTTTACATATTTGAATAAAGAAACTCAACTTCAAATCCTTTATGCAAGATAAATTTAAAAAGTCCGATTGTCTTTGTTAATTTTTTTTTGTGCTGGAAATCTTAACCACGAAAATTACAAATTCTTACAGAAAAACTGAACTAATCAATCAACCACAAGATGTAACTATACTTTATGAAATACAGTGCAAGTAAAATCTCTTGTCATACATTATCCAAATGGTTATGACATCTCCTTGGTGCCGCGTGCAAAGTAATCACATTTTCCGTTTTTACGGTTTGTTCGATGTGACTACCATTTTATATTTATTTTAAGGCTGTCATCTTGAAGTAAACACTAGTCCCATTATATATAAATTTGTCAGTAAAAATAAGCATAATATAGTATAGAATAGGCAATTCATTCAGTAGACCGGTTTCGTCCTTATTGAGAACACATCACGTACTGCCCATAATCTGCCGCGGACAGGGATCAAACCTGGCCATGTCAGCTTCAAAATCTGTTGTTCTACCCACTGAGCCATATTGCCGCACCAAATTTTTGACGGTACGTGAATTTTCCAATAAGTTAACCAGACAGTGATGGTTGTCTAGCTGCACTACTACACTTCCTTCCTCCACGGCAGAGAATTTTGATACACCGTTGTGTGCTGCAAAATCTAGCTCGCGGCTTGCGTTTCCGCTTTGAATTCTAAAGTAGCGATTTCATTTGACCGTTAGTGCTCACGCCTAGAACTGTCAATCGAGTAGTCTGAAGCACCACTGACTAATGCGCTTCTGAAGGCAATTTAAATTCATTTGGCGTCCTTCTCAAACGAATTTATGTTAAGCAGGTTAATTACATTCTCACAAATTTAAATGATTATCAATTTATATTTTATGCAAATTACTTAAATCAAGTTTGCGAGCTTGAAGTAAACACGAATCCCATTGTATTTAACCAGACGTCGAACAACATAACAAAACTATCGCCAGCCGCAACGCACTGACGCGTTTCGACCGTCCATCATCATCATCATAGTATGACGGCAAACTGACTATCGAGAATCAAACCGCATTTAATATATTAGAAAGTCAAATTTAGATATGCGGCTCTCACCTCTAGCAGAATCGCATAAATTTAACTTGACTGGAAATGTCGACTACACTATTTCATTTCAATCACTAACATTAACTGATTGCAGCTTTCGCCACATATACATATATAGGCAATACCACCACCCACGCAATCAATTATTGTTAAATTTTATTGCCTATATATGTATATGTAGCGAAAGCTGCAAACAGTTAATGTATTCTGATGATGATCATGGAAGTTCGAAACGCGTCAGACCGTGGCGGCTGGCAGTAGTTTTGTTATCTTGTTCGACGATTGGCTAAATACAATGTAATTGTTCTTTACTTCAAACATGCAAACTTGATTTAAAGAATTACTACCACAACCCGCGCAAATAATTATTGTTAAATTGTATTGCCTATATGTATGTGTGGCGAAAGCTGCAAACATTTAAGGTTAGTGACTGCATAGAAATTGGGCAGCCGACATTTCCAGTCAAGTTCAATGTATGCGAGACTGCTAGATGTGAGAGCTGCATATCTAAATTTGATTTCCATATATATTCAATGCGGTTTGATCCTCGATAGTCAGATTGCCGTCATACTCTGATGATGATCAAGGAAGGTCAAAACGCGTCAGTGTGTGGCAGCTTGCGGTAGTTTTGTTATGTTGTTCGACGACTGGCTAAATACAACGGGATAGGTGTTCACTTCAGGCTCGCAAACTTGATTTAAAGAATCGTTATCACCACCCGCGCAATCAATTATTGTTGAATTGTATTGCCTTTATATGTATATATGGCGAAAGCTGCAAACAGTTAATGTTAATGACTGCATAGAAATTGTGCAACTGACATTTCCAGTCAAGTTCAATGTATGCGAGACTGCTAGGTGTGGAACTGCATATCTATGTTTGATTTCCTGATATTTTCAATGCCCTTTGATCCTCGATAGTCAGATTCCTGCCGTACTCTGATGATGATCATGGAAGGTCGAAACGTGTCAGTGCCTTTTGGCTGGCGGTAGTTTTTATGTTGTTCGAACACTGGTTAAATACAATGGGATTGGTCTTTACTTCAAGCTCGCAAACTTGATTTAAAGTATTGTTACCACCACTCGCACAATCAATTATTGTTAAATTGTATTGCCCATATATGTATATGTGGCGAAACAGTAAGCGAGTCACACTTTATTAGGATCTGGAGTGACTAAAACACAACATCATCCGTCCATATAAACTATTTCCTACCATTCTTTAAATCAGGTTTGCAAGCTTCAAGTAAACATCAATCCCATTGCATTTAACCAGTTGTCATTCAAGCTCGCAAACTTGATTTAAAGAACTGTTACCACAATCCGAGCAATAATGCTTGCTTAATTTTATTTCTTACCATTCTTAAATTCGTTATTTATGATTGATTAATGTTATATAACTCTTAAAGGCCGAATACATAGCGGCTGATAAAATTATTTGTATACCATGCACATGATATTTTATTTATTAATTAATTATAAATTATGGAGTAAAATTTTAGCATTTATTAAATTATATATCCAGTGCTATATCTATCCGCACTGGTACAGTTATAATTACGCCTAGAGTTTTATTTATGGCGTAATTCTTTAATTAATTATTAAACATTATAAAATCTACTTTTTAACACTGAATAAACCAGACAGTCAGTGAGCTTAGCTATACATATTTATCAGCTACTTTCTATTTTAATGGGATTATCACAGAACGTGTTAGATTACAGAGCACATGTATATAATATTTGGAGGAAAATTCGTCGACATTCAAATAAGGCACAATATACGCATTCCAATTATCATAGTCTACTTAAACCGAATTACTATAGTTTAGTTCACACAGTGTTGTTGCTTAGACGCTTAAAATCCACTAAAAAATAATTGATTGCGCGGGTGGTGGTAACAATTTTTTTAAATCAAGTTTGCGAGGTTGAAGTAAACACCACTCCCATTGTATTTAACCAGTAGTCGGCGACTGGCGGTAGTTTTATTATATTGTTCGACAACTGGTTAAATACAATCGGATTGGTGTTTACTTCAAGCTCGCAAACTTAAAATCCATATTATAATTATGCCCAATAATGTATTTATAAATTTCATATTAAATTAATAAGCACATTAAAACTAATCTGTCTTTTAGCATTGATTAAACACAGCAATAATTTCAATGCTTGGCCGCGCTGCTAAAACAGTATTTACACTTCGTATTCTGTTCATTAATATTTTTTTTAATTTATAGAAACTATATATTTTAGCCTGGATTAAGGAAGATAGGCAGCATTATATTTAGCTGTATTATTACAAATTCCTCATCTTCGACAGCGAAGGCTTTGTAGATAAGCAAAGTTTGCCTTTCACAAACGATTGAATAATTGGTTATTTACTTAAAAACTTTAAAATTTGTTGGTTCTTATGTGAATAATGAATTAGACTAAGAAACTGACAAAATTTAAAGTCGAGTACTTGTAGCTTCACACTATTTATAAGATTTATTCAAACTTTTGCAGCTTGTATGATAACTTGTCAACATAGGTTTGCAGCAATAGTTTTCGTTTTGGAAATTAGACAATTTATTCGTGTTGCTACACAAGCCGCTTCAATAAAAACGCTATGAATATGAAATTGTTTTATGGAAGTGTAAAGTAGTTGATTTTGATATAAGAGAATATAATGATTTGCGTCATTCTGAAATTAAATATGTAGTTTTTTTAATGATGTTAATCAACTAATGGATGCGCCAACAAGTGGAAGATACTTAAACGAACGTTAGTTCCTCAGCAGTGATAAAAATTAATGAAATCAAGTTTGTAGCCTAGATATAAACACCTGCCCAAATATTTACCTACATTTTTCAGTATAAACTAAGCATTTAATAATGTAGAAAAGACAATTCATCAAGCAGACCGGTTTGGTCATTATTCGGAAATCATCAAGTACTGACTAATGAATGAATTGCCTTTTCTACACTATACAATACTTAGCTTATACTGACAAATGTATCTACATAATGGATAAGGTATTTATATCAAGATCACAACCTTGATTAAAGTAACTGTAAGGTATTGTCTGTATTGAAATTTAATTCATGCCATTTTTAAGAGTAGCTATGATGGAAAAGATAGCTGCAGATTAGGATCATTTTATTCTTCTATGAATAAGTTTTCATTATTAATATTTTTTCTTTTAAAAATACGTAATGTTTTGGAAAATAAATAATAATAGGATTGCTGTTTACTTCAAGCTCGCAAACTTTATTTGAAGAATTGTGACCAACACCCGCGCAATAAATTATTTTTAAATTGTATTCCCTATATATGCATAGGTGGCGAAAGCTGCAAACAGTCAATGTTCGTGACTGCATAGAAATTGTGCAGCCGACATTTCCCGTCAAGTTCAATGTATGCGAGACTGCTAGAGGTGAGAGCTGCATATCTAACTATGATTTCCATATATATTTAATACGGTTTTATCCTCGATAGTCAGTTTGCCGTCGTACTCTGATGATGATCATGGAAGGTCGAAACGCGTCAGTGTGTTACGGTTGGCGGTAGTTTTGTTATGTTGTTCGACGACTTGTTAAATACAATGGGATCGGTGTTTACTTCAAGCTCGCAAACTTGATTTAAAGAATTACACCATCACCCGCGCAATCAATTATTGTTAAATTGTAATGCGTTTTATCTGGCAGCAAATTCCAAAATGCCCATAATTAAAAGCCAACTCAAACGGGAATAAATATATTTGTTAGTGTAGCTAACATGATTGTTTTGTATGACGGGCAATGAAAACTGTTGTAGCTTGTAAAAAACATTATAAAATTAAATATATAATATGCCTCTTTAACTGATATTTAATACGTTATTGCCTAGTGTATCCACCACTTGTTGAGACACCTTCATTACTCTTCTTTTATATTTCAGATTAACCCATTGTATTTTAGACAAGCGAATGAAGTTCGATTGGGTATTTCCAAAATCATAATCAGACACAAAAAACATAAAATTACAGTCACTAGTCAATTGATAAAATCACCTTTTTAAATTAAAATAAATATATCAATGTCAGATTTCGTCATTTATGTACTTGCTGTGTTATCTTTAACCTGATAATAATCGAAATGTCACGCAAGAATCTACAATAAAAACTGTTAATCTGAATAAATGAAAGAAAAACGGGTCACTAGTATTTTAAATGACAAGAACAGTGCCAGCTATTAAACGAATCATAGGATAAATCAATCAAATTTTAAAGTTTTAACCAACAAGAATGTAACTTTCTGTTTTAATCCAAAACATAGTGTAACATTAATTTCATGTCTTTTGAACAGAACAGTCTATAAATCTGCAAAATTTTTAATATATTATAAGAGTTCTGATATTATTAAACCTCCCAAAATTATGAGAAATCTCACTATCTACATCCCGGAAAAAGGCTGTAGTACACAGTTTTACAACAACTAATGGATTCGGCTAACGCTTAAAAATGTTCTGTAACATGGGATATCATTAAATGTGCGCATAATTTATTCTCTGATGGTTTATATTTTATTTAAATATCATATTATAAATTATTCTTAGCTTTATTTGACCATGTTATAAAAGTTTTGTTTTCCGTTTGCTTAGTTATATTCTCAAATAAATAGTCATTTTTAACATGTTTCATTATTCTACCTAACTTTTTAACAAACTAAAAAAACTATTTCTTGTCTTTTATTCAAGTTTGAATACTTTTTACTCGTTAGACCGAATAAACCTTGCATTATTATTATTATTAAACATTAAGCAATATAGAACACAGCAAGCCTAACGAATGATACAGTGGATTTTTTAGTACTTTATTTAAGTTCAAGGTCCTTCATTTGGAAACTAAGAACCACAAGATCACGGATTACTCAATTAAAGTCAGACATAATTGCCGCAACGAAAACATGGTTGAATATAAATAAGTTAAATTGCGAACTACAAATGCTAAATAACAGATTTATACGTGTAGATAGATTCACATCCATAGGCGGGGATGTCACATTATATCTGCAAAGATCACAAGCATACACATCACGTTTTGCATTTAGCAACAATCCAATGTCGCTCTTTATTCAAATTTCTTTTAAATGAAACTGCCTTTTAAAATGTTATAACTCAAGTTGGACTAAAACAACCGGTTGATAAACAAAACTATTTATATAAAAACACACAACAGCAGCATGGGTTAAACGCTGGAAGATTGAGCTTAATCAAATTATTTTACACCTAGATGTGGTTAGTTTCATTTATAGCAAAGAACAAAATACGACAATCATATTTCTTGACATCTCTGAAGCCTTCGATGTAGCCTCAATAGCTGCTATATTATCGTAGCTTACTAAGTATAATATATGCACAAACACTGGGTTATTTGCCTTTACATATCTCTGTTGCCGAAATTTTTTTGCTACTTAAGAGGAAACCAAATTTCTCCTTTATATATTAATAATAAAGCAAATTAAAATCACTAATTAGGACGCCTAAAAATTGCACCAAAGAAGAGATAAGCTTACTATGTATGCAAGACTAATAGATGAACACAAAAGAACACGAAAATGGAGTAGCTGCGAAATACTTCAATGACATTGAGTCTATGGTATGGAGGTAGAGGCAGCAAGAAGATGACTTGCGTTAAGCCACGACGATCATGCGGATTTTTCGAGAGAACAATGCGAGATGGCCACAGCTAGAGTACAAGCTTAAACAGTGTATCATCGGATATAGGACAGATTCTATAAATATCTTCAGTCTCAATTCAACGCAAGGCGATAGTGATGGCGTCACATAAAATTGAGCAATTTAAAAGGACAATTTTGGTTTAATAAAAGGCGTAATTTTTCCATCTAGACAAGAAATACTGCCTCGCAGTAGCTGCCAACGTACAATGAAGAAACGCCGGCCAGCTTTCACACCTACTGCAAGAACAAGATGACTGAAAACTGAATTCAACCAGACCACGTTACCGACAACAATGAGGTGCTCCTCACCTTCTACATCCCGATGAGCCGTACTGTCAGGAAAACATTGTCCAGTACGTTAAATTTACGCACCACAATGAATCAGAAGCCATATTTCAAATTCAACAAAGCCTATCTGGCTCGATAATTGAAAAACCCAAGTAATAATACAAAAGAAGAATTATATAAAGGTGAGTAAAATAAAGACAAGCTATTCTTTATCGATCAATTTAATGAAACACGATAAAGCTCAAATGACTAGGATAAAATTGACTATAATAAAAGCTTGCGAATAATCAGAATCAAAGATTTATATACATAATTTGTTGTTTTCAGTTGCGCAAAAATGGTGAGTCTTGTTCCAGCAAGCACCCCAGTGTATTAAACAAAGTAGATTTTGTTAGAGATTGAGGTAGAACAAGCATCAGACAGCAACGGTCATGCATGTAAGTTGCGTTCAAATGCTGCCACTTTCGTTTATATTAATTAATTCATATACTGTTTCTATTCTCAAAACTCGTCGCATTATACAACTGTTAGCCAACCGACATATGCAGTCAGCACCTGGATATTTTGTTGTCACATACAAATGCTAAATAAATCAGGCCTAACATAATCACGCGGACGCGACAATTAAAATTTAGTCGTTACATTCAAAGATGCTATTAATATATCTGGCAGTTAATATTAAACAACACGTAAGAATAAAATAATAATTTGTAACGTCTTTTTATCGAGGGTAACAAATTATCTATGTATTACAACATGCCAATAGATATTAAGGAAATTCATAAAGACTTTTAATTACCTTAATCGAATAAAATTGTTCATTTCAATTTATCTTCATTAAAGATTACTAAATTAGTGCATCGAAGTTAACTGGAAAAAAGATACGTTTCTAGTAAAGGTAGTAAATATCATGTGTTATACCATTTTTTTAAATCAATTTTGCAAGCTTGAAGTAAATACCAATCCCATAGTATTAAACCAGTCATCGAACAACATAGCAAAACTATCGCCAGTCGCACACAATTAGTTTGATTAATTTAGGATATATTTAGGTCTGATTATCATGGAAGCTAATCTTAAATTTGAAGACACTAATAGCGGGGAACAGGGATTCGTAAGCATGCAAATAATATATATGGATGAGAAAACCAACTAATCAGACTCATATAAGCACATTAAAACTTAATCTGACTTGGCGTCTATGGGGCTTCTATCACCTAACACGACTGAAACATCTACGCACTGACAAAAATAAAGTACCAGTTTACTGATAAATTTAAACCGCCATTGCTGATGGAAACGAAGATTATTAAAATCAAAAATATTCGTTTGAATTCGATAACATACTTTTTTAAATCCTTTCTAGTATTTATACTGTTGAATTGTGCGTAATTTCCATTTTCGTATTTTGGGCCTGAAATACGTGGCTTTTCTGTTGACGTGTACCATCCATCTTGTATTTACCAATTTTACAATTTTTGATCTTCACATTATATTCTTGAAATCAAAAGTTAATTTTCTTATTCGAACATATTGGTAACGGTCAGGAACTGGTAAATTAAATATTCTGTTTTCCGTGTCAAACGTTTAGTGTGCAGTGTCGCAAAACAAGTATATAGTCCTTAGCCTATTACTTATTTAATTTTATATGCCTATGTTTAACATGGAGACTAATTTGGAGTTTAAGAATACCAAAAGAACGGTACAAAAAGTCTTTGATATGAACCTCATAGTTGTGGAAGGAAAGATTAAGCCATCTTGCTTTTACAGATACAATAAGACTGATACGGACTTGGCATACGTGGAACTCTCATTAGTTAATACGGCCAGAGACTCTACAAAATTTCGTGACCGTGCCAGTCCAAATTTCATTATTCTTTCACCATATAAGTCCATAAAAAATTTAGAATGGGTCGGGAATGCCCGAAATCTTTTTAACTTTTATGAATATGTCGGATTGTATTGATCATACTTTTTCGGCAAAGATGGCTTTGCCAACGAATTTTAGAAACATCATGGTCATATGCAGAGATACAACTGTGGATGAAGAACCGCCCAATGCCCTCGAGTTTTGAATGGCCAAAATTCAGAAGGGTATCATCCGGGAAGTTCGGCATAAATATGCGAACTGTTGCGCCTAGAGAAGATAGGGCGAACACTTCCTATAGAATTTTATGAACGTCTATGAGTGAAAACATATGGATTGAGCATATCTCAAGACGTGGTGGCACAACTCAAGCAAGGGATCGCTATTGCCAAATTTAACCAATTACACAAAGAATGAATTTGTAGGAGATCAAATGCCAATTTGTCTTCTCCTATAGCGTTGGTTCACAAAACTGAACGAGGACAATGGATGGTGTGTAGGAACTATCGTCCATTAAACTCAGTGACGAAAGATGAACCTTATACGTTTCCTAATCAGACCTTTCTGCTCCGAGCCAATAATAATATTCAATTTTAGATCTTTAGAAAGCTTTTTATCAGATACCAAAGGAGGAAATTTCTATATCACTGACCGCAATCAGTTTCTTAGGAGGAGGATTGCTTGAATTTTTTGAATGTCTATTCGTTTGAAAAATGCCATTCAAATATTTCAGCGATTGGCTAAGGAAGTTCTCCAAAACTGTCAATTTGCTTACGGATTGAGCATATCTCAAGACGCGGTGGCGCAACTCAATCAAGGGATCGCTTTTGCTAAATTTAACCAATTACACAAAGAATGAATTTGTAGGAGATCAAATGCAAATTTGTCTTCTCCTATAGCGGTGGTTACCAAAACTGAACGGGGACAATAGAGGCTCTGTAGGAACTATCGTCCATTAAACTCAGTAACAAAAGGGAAACCTTATCCGTTTCCTAATCAGACCTTTCTGCTCCGAGCCAATAATAATATTTTATGCGCTTTTATTCAACTTTAGATACCAATGGAGGAAAGTTTTATATCACTGACCGCAATCAGTTTCTCAGGAAGAGGGTTGCTTGAAATTTTGCATGCCTATTCGTTTTAAAATTCCATTAAGACATTTCAGCGATTGACTATGGAAGTTCTACAAAACTGTCCATTTGCGGGTGTGTATACAGATAACAATTATTTTAAATCAATCGCTCTGTGGAACACCACAAGCACTAGGAAACGGATTTCATCAGGCTGAAAAAACATGGATTAGTAGTCTAACCAATTAAGAGCAAAATTGGATGAATTTTGGTTAAATATCTTGGACATAAAATATCTATGGATGGTGATAAACCTTTGTAAAATAAGATCCAAGTAATCATAAACGTAACGGAATCCCGACCCGAGAGCCAACTGTGTTTGTTTTTTGGCAAGATAAGCAATTATATAAAATTCATTTCAGGTCTAGTCAGAACTTTAAAATCGTTAAAACCTATCATATTTAGCCAGAAAACCCGAGAAAAATCCGTAGAGGTAGAGAAATATTAAGTGAAATAACCACCCCAGTAACTGTATAACGGTGTAATAATGTCAATTGGGTTTCACAATCGAAATTTTTTTATCGAGAAAAACGATATGGTTCTTTTGGTAAAGAACTCGTTGATGTGTATGCTGCTGTGCTACATTTCGAGCACTACTTAGACGGTCATCGATTCAAGATAAAAATACTTGGTAAAACTGCGATGATTAATTATTATCGCTGGGTGAATTCCCAGTTTACCCAGTTAATAAGGTGCAACTTTACCGTGTCTCAAATTGCAGGTAAAGTAAATTTAGAAGTAGATGCACTTAGCTGACCTAGTGAAGCAGACTTCGAGCTGATACGTCAAGGTCCACTGAAGAATCTAGAAGATTCTTTCAACATTTATTCAAGCAAATCGGGAATGCAAAATAATTGGATTCCTTTTTGTTGAAATTGGCTTAGAGACTAGCCTACGATTGTAAACCTTTCAGTGGTAAGTGGTTTGTATTTGAAAACTACCAAAGCCAAAACAGATGGTACATGCCGTTGGCGATACGTTTCGAAATAAATAAATAAACAAGCACATGATCTTGTACATCCATCCGTAAAATCAAAAGTTTGATTAATAACTGATAGATATTTTTGACCACATATGTATAAAGATATACGGCTTAGGTATGAGCCTGTGCCAAGTGCCAAACCCGTAAGGTTTGGAGACATATTAGAACTGAGATACGGAATATTGTGATACCATCCGGACGGTTCAATTATATAGATATATACTTTGTCGAGATGCTTGAGGTCAACATTCAAAAGTATTTGCTTACAATAGTTGATCGTTTAAGTTGTCTAATTAAACCACCGTGAATAATTGAAAAAATATTATTATTAAATAAAACGTTCGTTTAAGTTCGAGAGCATTCCTTAGTATAAATCCTTTTGAATATTTATACTGTTGTATTAAACTTAGTTTCCGTTTTATTCTTTTTTTTGTCTGACTTATGTAAGCCACTCTGTTAACGTGTAGCAACCACTTAGGTTCTCTTATTCATTTCATAATATATAAGACTCAATATCTACTCTTGACATCGCGGTCAGGAACAGGTAATTTAATTATTTTGTTTTCGTTTCAAATCTCTTCCTGTGTGCAGTTTTACGTAAAAGTAGACAATTCTTTGCCACTTACTTAATTAAGTTTATATACTGGTATTTATCATGAAGACTAATCTCAAGTTCAAGGACAACAAGTAGTCGCTGATATGCGCCTGATAGAAATAGAATTAAGGATATATTTATCAGACCCCTACAAGCAAACTAAAACTGACACGAAATTAGCATCTTTGGTGCTCGTATTAGTTAATAGACCTCGAGACTCTACGACAATAGTTTTCCACCATTTCACTTAACTATACAAAATCTAATTTTGATTTTTATATTGACCCTTTCAATTTTCGGCCAGATGGACATTGTTGATAAAAATTTAACATTATTATTATTACATAATCTTTATATTGTATCTTGATTGTTTTAATTTTTTAGTTAGATGGCCTTTGTGGCGACCAGAAATCTATTTTTTATAGCTTTTTATTAATAATAATCTTTTTAATAACCAAAAAACATTCAGTCACAACAATTTTCATGAAATATATAGCAAGAATAGTAAAATATATTAACACAAAAAGCCTTATAAAATTCATAAACATACTAGATGCAAACAGCATGACAGCGCCATCGTCTTTTGTTAATGTAACCTCTCGTATAGAATCTTTCGATAGAATTACACATGTGTTATTATTAAAATACAAAGCCTGAGATTAAACAAGAATAAATACCGACGCTATGCCCATATTATCACAAAATATTTTAATGCATTGGTTAATATTATCTGCAGAATATTCGGAATATGAAACTCCAGTAGGTGCATAGCCATCAATTCTTAATGCATCAGGCCAGTTTGATATTTGTGTAGTACAAATGTCAATATCATCAGATAATCCGAATTTAAACGTAAATGTAAAGAGAAAAATTTTCAAGATTAAAAACATATTGAAAATATTAAAATGAAAACTGGACATTGACATAACTCAAATTGTCTAGATAATACTCAACGAGATCACATTAGCTTATAAATAATAATTCAAATTTCTGAAAAGTATTGGTATAACGTAACAAAATATTTCATTAGAAACATGTAAATAGATGCGCTAAAACCCAGAAGTCACAGTAATGTATTTTGACACTATCGCGTGATTAGAGAATGATTTGTCGAAAATGTTGAATTGATTATAGACCTTGAAAAGGACCACAATAATATTTTTATCGTTTCAAATTTTCACAATTCAATCTTTCAGATTTAGCAACATCTGATTATTCACTGGATAAACGTGTTTGTGTAGGTATGTGCGTGAGCGTTTACTTAAGACTGAGAACTAATCTGTTACATGTAATTACAGGCACGTGTAACTAACTTGAAACTAATATTAAAAATGTCATTTCCAAAATGCACACATCAAACTTATTTATACACGTACTTTCCTAAATGCAGTAATTATGAGAAGCATTCAGGTGAGAAGACGGCAAGATATTATAAATACAGTAAATAATTAAGCGGAAGAAAAATTTAATTAGAAACGGATAAAGTGTTAATAGGGTAGAAAGTTAAACTAAACGTTTCGTAAAAGAAATTTAAATTGCCGGATAAAGAAAAATACTAGTAACAGTGCAAAGAAAATTAACCTTCTTTAAAAATTAACCTTTTCATCATGCATAGATAGGTGTTTGTTAAAGGCGCTACACTAACAACAGAACATAAGATAATAGATAAAATAAGATAACAAGTAATCAATAGAATAGAATAGAATAGAATATCTTTATTTGGATTCAAACCACACATATTCCATCAAATAATAAAATTGGAAAATGTACAATATATATAAAAAAATTATCACATCACAATAATTGTGCAATTAATCTCATTTAGATAAGTATATCTCACTAGTTGTACTATACAATATATCAATATCAGAAAGTTCGACTGAGAAGAATAATATGTACATCATCAAATTAGGAACAATTAAGGTATAATTCAAGTTAAATTATAAGACAATCCGATAATACATTACTCACCCTCCACCTCTATATGTTAATATCAATCCAGTGTTCTTATTCTTTTACTTGAGCGAGTTTCTGATTCAGATTCGTGCAATCTTCGTTTCCTACTATTATTTAATGCTGTATTCCAAATAGGACCTAGTGATTTTTCTACGGCTGTTTCATTAATGATATCATTTCTCGATTTAATTTCTATGGATTCTCTAATCAATCTAGTCGATCTGCTACGGCCACAAATTGATATACGTCTACACCCATCCCAATTAATTGAGTGTCCTGTATCTACTGTACGGCGTGCAAGATCCGATCTATTAACATGACATACTTGCATGCGGTTTTATGTTCCGCTCGTCTTACCCTAATTGGACGCATGGTTTCACCTACATACATCAGGTTACAGTTGTTACATGGAATTTCATATACTCCTGATGTGTCTAATGGTTATATTTTCTCCTATTGGTTGGGCAGTTTAATACCTTGGGTAACGTTTTGATTTTCCTACTTAGTTTAGAATCAGGTATTACCATTACCCTCCGATCATCTTTTGTTTTATTTGATTTCATGTACTTCCAGTCATGATTAAATTTACCTATAATGCTCATTATAGTGACTGTAATTAACTTTAGAGGACTCCCATTAGCACTGAATATTTCTCGCAGTTTACCTAATTCAATCTCCCTATGTTTTTTATCTGTTAATTTTAACCTTCTTATTATTTACCTATAATGCTCATTATAGTGACTGTAATTAACTTTAGAGGATACCCATTAGCACTGAATATTTCTCGCAGTCTACCTAATTCAATCTCCCTATGTTTTTTATCTGTTAATTTTAAGCTTCTTATTATCGTCGGTATTAAGATACCGATTTTCATTCTATATGGGTTATTTGAATTGAAATTAAGAAGGGTACCTGAGCAAGTATCCTTCCTATAAACATTCCGTTCTAGTTTTGTTCCATTTCTAATTAACTCGACATCCAGAAATTGTTATTCGCCATATGATTCATTTTCAATTGTAAAGTTATGCTCGCTCACCTGATTTGCTTTATTTGAGAAATTTATCAGTTGAACCTTTCTGTGATTCAAAATAACTAATATCTCATTCAAATATCTTATATACAATTTAGGATTTACGGGTGTTATATCTAAGACGGTCTTCTCCATGTAATGCATGAATATATTAGCTATTGGAACTGACAGTGGCTGTCCCATTGGAACACCTCTATTCTGATTGTAAAATTCGTTCATAAATTTAAAATAAATGGAGGACATACATAAGTCTATCATCTCTATGACATGTTTCATCGTCGTTTTCCTTCCTTCTAATATTACTGGAGGATCACCCAGGAAACGCTGAAAATAATCGAGTGCTTTGGGTACTGGTATATTGGTGTACATTTGCACCACATCCAAACTCGTCAATCTACCGTTTTCATTTAGCTCACATTTATTGACAATCCTAACCAAATGGTATGAATTCATCAAAAAATGGTCTAAAAAGAACGAATATTTCTTTATTCTATGCCATAGAAATTTCGAAATTTAGTATGTTGGAGTGTGTTGGACATTAACAATAATTTTCAAAGGGTTGCCTGGTTTATATATCTTTACTAAGACGTACACTCTGGGAGCGACTGTATCTCTTTGTATGAGAGCGTTACCACGCGTTTGACCTAATTCTCCTTCAGAAATCATGTTTTTGACCTAATAATTTAACTACTCTTTGTAACTTATCCGTAGGGTCTTTATTAATTTTAGTGTATACCTCTATATTGTCTAGTTGTTCATACATTTTAGCATTTAATACATATTGACTTATTAGAATCGTCACTCCTCCTTTGTCTGCTTTCAAGCATATCACACCGTTTGCTAATAATTCTTTCCTGAGACACTTTAGTGCATAATTTGGTTTATATTTTGCATCTTCGCACGTTAGCACAGCTGCGGCTACGTCTGTTTCAAACATAACCTTATCTTTGTCTGAGAGGAATTGAGCTGTTTTAACAGCCTCAGTAATTATCTCATTTTTTTAGTGATTTCTCAATTTGGATAGCTGTATTCAGACCACGATTAAGCATTTCTAGATGATTCTCATTAAGATTTATTTTAGAAAGGTTTACTACTTGATTAGTTACAGCAGGAAATGTCTTAGTTATGGTCTGACCATAGATGCCAAAATTTCCTAACTTTCTATCATGCCTGACCTGAACCGTTTCTATCTCTCTATTACGTGCAGTGTTCCAATGGGACAAACTTTCTTCTTAATTTAAATTCAAATCATCCATATAGAATAAAATTCGGTATCTTAAAATCGATAAGAAGCTTAAGATAAACAGATAAAAAACATAGGAAGATTTAATTAGGTCGACTGCGAGAGATATTCAGTGCTAATGGGTATCCTCTAAAGTTAATTGAAGCCACTATAATGAGCGTTATAAGAAGATTTAATCATGACTGGAAGTACATGAAATCAAATAAAACAAAAGATGATCGGAGGGTAATGGTAATACCTAAATCTAAACTAAGTAGGAAAATCAAAACGATAGCATCTAAATACAATATATGTACTATGTTAAAACAGACCGTTACCGAAGGTTTTAAACTGCCCAACCAAAATTAGAAAATATAACCATTAGACACAACAGGAGTATATGAAATTCCATGTTATGACTGTTACCTGATGTATGTAGGTGAAACCCTGCGTCCAATTAGGGTAAGAAGGGGGAACATAAAACCGAATACAAGTATGACCATGTTAATAGATCGGATCTTGCACGCCATACAGTAGAAAAAGGACACTCAATTAATTGGGATGGGTGTAGACGTATATCACTTTGTGGCCGAAGCAGATCGACAAGATTGATTAGAGAATCCATAGAAATTAAATCGAGAAATGACAACATGAACGAAACAGCCGCAGAAAAATCACTAGGTCCTGTTTTGAATACAGCATTAAATAATGGTAGGAAAAATAGATTGCACGAATCTGAATCAGAAACTCGCTCAAGTAGAAGAATAAGAACACTGGACGGATATTAACATATAGAGGTGGAGGGTGAGTAATTCATTATTTCCTAACTTATTATCTGATTGTCTTATAATTTCATCCTTGATTACTTGTTATCTTATTTTATCTATTATCTTATGTTCTGTTGTTAGTGTAGCGCCTTTAACAAACATTTATCTATGCATGATGAGAAGGTTTTTTTATATGCAAATTTTCTTTGCACTATTAATATTATCTTTCTTTATGCGGCATTTTTAATATCTTTTATTAACCGTTTAATTTAACTTTTTACCCTATTAACACTTTATCCGTGTCTAATTTAATTTTGCTTCCTTTTAATTATTTACTGTATTCATTAAATCTTGCTCTCTCATCACGGGAATGCTACTCATAATTCCTTCATTTAGGAAAGTACGTGTATAAATAAGTTTTATGTGTGCATTTCAGAATTGACAGTTATAATTTTTGTTTCACTTTAGTTACACGTGCCTGTATTTATATGTAAAAGATTAGTTCTCATGTAACACGTGGCTCCGCGTTACCACCCAACGATGTTCAATTTTGACAAATATAGTGTTCTGTTACTTTCAAGCAGTTTTAATTGAGATTTCTTGATTTGCAATTTTAATTGTAATTAAAAGTTTTGTTTAACAAATATACACACCCGCGCGCAATACGCAAGGAACTTGCAGTGGATTATAGTGAATATGTGGATTGAGTTACTTTCTTTGTATTCAGATATGATTCCACGCATCAGGCCATCAGATGTTCCTCAATCATATTCACAAATTCTATAGTTCAATGGAAGATTATAATTGAAACATGCAAAAATCCACCGCATCATCAGCCGGAACAAATGTCACCAATGAGCGCCTCATCAGCCTGTTCTCGAACCTCACCATCAGACCAAATTTGGCCTCAGTCAATGCCGTCCATAATAGACGCGACCAGAGCATGCGTGACCAGCGTCGACCACCGTCACGAAATAGCACCAGGACGTCGACGCCGAGAGGCCAGGCCACAGTTCCACAGTTACTGGTGGAGTGGTGTCCGAATCACCGCAGCTATGGCCATTCCACACGCTATTGCGTCAGATATCGGCTGCACATTCCCGCGCACAGACGCGACGTTCAAGTGGGCGCGGTCACCTTCAACAACTCAGGAGGATCCGCCCATTGAAGGTTCGGAAACCTGCTGGGATCAGCCTCCTCTGCGGCAGTAGAGGCTGATCACCCCAAGATTGTTGGCCGCTCTACGTCTGATGGCTCAAAGCACATTGCTTTCGCGGTAGAGCGCAATCAAACTATTATATTTACAGCGACGGCTCCAGACAAGTCTTGCTTCAAACGCCCAAATGCCACCAACCAGTCCCATCGTCAGTTGCCACTTTCGACATCCTTTCTCATTCGTGACGCAAACTCTGGCGAATTATTTCTCATAGACACTGGATCACATGTAAGCTTACTACGCCACAATTATTTCGAATCCACCCACCCAGTCAACACCATCAGTCTTACCTGCGCCAATGGCTCCAACATAGCGAGGTTTTGGGGTACAAGTGCACAAAATCTCGTTCTCCAACTCAATTATCCTTTCATCATTGCCAATACGATAAGAAACATCATTGGACGTGACTTTCTCCAGCACTTCGACCTTACCGTTCGTCCAAGAAGACGAGAGATACGCACTGCAGACAATCAGTTGCTTTCATCAGTGCTAAAACATACGACTCGCGCCGAAGCAGTCTCATCCGTACAGCCAATTCCTCCAGTTCCTCATGTACCACAACTGGACGATGTTCTGAAACGTCATGAAGAGATGTTCAAACCTATCTCCTTTATGCCCGATCTCAATAGGAAGCGTGCCATCACAGCCCATCGTATCATCTTATCGAAACCACTTCCTCATCCTCCAGGAGCACGTCCATTGGCACCACACAAATATAAGGCCGCCGAGCAAGAATTCGCCATGCTACGCCAACAAGGCATCTGTACACGATCCAGCTCACCTTATGCGTCGCCTGTGGTAGTAGCACAAAAGAGTGAACTAACAACATTCAGGGTGTGCGGGGATTATCGTATTCTCAATTCTTGCCCACAGTCTGATTCGTACATCCTGCCAAATCCAGCTGACATAGTCAGATCCGCTATCGGTCATGATGTGTATTCAAAACTCGACCTAGTAAAAACCTACTATCAAGTACCGATGGACAAAGACTCCCTATCATATACTGCACGTAGATTCACCGAAGATGGCACTCACGAATATCATTATATGCCTTTCGGGTTCAAGAATGCCTCACAAACTTTCCAACGCGTTATGCAAACCTAGCAAACAGTTGAATAATTATTTGTGATGTTTATTCAAGAATTTTTACACGATTTTTATTCATCAATTATCAGAGACAATATTTAGCAGTGACTTTAAACTAAATAGCTAATCAATCTGGATTTATATCATCATATATTTTGAATTATTTACATGTATTCATCACGATTCAGACGTTTGTGTTCCTGATAATTACTTGTGTAAAAGACATTCAATTGTGTTAGTATGTATTAGGTGTTGCGAACCTAGTAACAAATTAGTTCAGTTGTGACCAGAAGGATAAATCAAAGACAACATGAACGGAACGTATAATCTCATGCACGAAACGTATGTGTATGAGATTATACTTTCCGTTCATGCTGCCTTTGGTTTATCCTTCTGGTCACAACTGAAATCCAGCTGACATAGTCAGATCCGCTATCGGTCATGATGTGTATTCAAAACTCGACCTAGTAAAAACCTATTATCAAGTACCGATGGACAAAGACTCCCTATCATATACTGCACGTAGATTCACCGAAGATGGCACTCACGAATATCATTATATGCCTTTCCGGGTTCAAGAATGCCTCACAAACTTTCCAACGCGTTATACAAACCTAGCAAACAGTTGAATAATTATTTGTGATGTTTATTCAAGAATTTTTACACGATTTTTATTCATCAATTATCAGAGACAATATTTACCAGTGACTTTAAACTAAATAGCTAATCAATCTGGTTTATATCATCATATATTTTGAATTATTTACATGTATTCATCACGATTCAGACGTTTGTGTTCTAATAAGTACTTGTGTAAAGGACATTCAATTGTGTTGAGTATGTATTAGGTGTTGCGAACCTAGTAACAAATTAGTTCAGTTGTGACCAGAAGGATAAATCCAAAGACAACATGAACGGAACGTATAATCTCATGCAGAAACGTATGTGTATGAGATTATACTCCGTTCATGCTGCTGTTTATCCTTCTGAGTCTAACTAATTACCATTCGCAACACCTAATACATACTTGCATATATATTAGTTCTCCGTAACAAACAGTATTTAACTGTTATATATTCAATTGTGTTGACAATATATCATTTTTTGCCGTCTAGAGCACGGTCCGTTTTGTTTAACTTTCAATGGATTCATGCTTAGCTACATCACGTGCAATAAACGTCTGAAAATGGATGAGTTTTCTTACTTCACCCTTCGGAAAATGTCAGGGACTGGTCAAGGAACAGGTGGGGATAACGACCACCATGAAAAGTAGAAAATCATTACTAAATAGACAGCTACCCCGCAAAAGCTATTACTATAACTACAAAACATCCTACACTCAGTCTTAAGTAAACGCTCACACACATACACACAAACACGCTTATCAAGTGAATAGTCAGAAGTTACTAAATCGCTGCAAGTTCACTGGAATGAGTGTACACGTGCATTAATTAATTAATGGTCAATCTAAAACAAACGAGAACACGTACACACAGGCATGGCGCACCTTATCAAGTGAATTGTCAGTAATTGTCATTAAATCACTATAATCTCATTGCGAAGAATGTATACATTCAAACATTTACACAAACCAATTTGACATACACTTTCCTAGCATTTTTATTAAAAAACAAGTTAGAGATCTAACAACAAGTATAAATGGGGTAGTTTAAAAAAATATTTCCACTTGACATATTGATTGTCGACTTAGTGGGTAATGTGCTTTGTATTGAAAATAATATCCGTACCTGGATATCGAAATATTTTGAAAAATCATGATGACAGTGGATTCAAACAATTCGGTACGCAATCCAAAAATCAGGTAAATAACTACCAAGTTTGGAGTAGAATTGTTGAATATACTGGTTGGTGAAGATTCTGTACATTATCCAAAACAGGACCAGAACGCTGCCTTACCAGGGGTCAGTTAAATGAAAGATAAAATCTAAATTTTACTTGAGGCCGAGAATATAAATTGTTAAATTGTTTGTGTAGGGCTCTGTCATTATTAACCAATGAGAGACCCAAAAATGACAATTCCGTATCAGTCTTGGTATGTATTTAGTAGACGATCTAGATTAAACTTCCTTTCCATGTTTAGCAGGTTCATAAGAGCCCTATTTGTACCATCATATCAGAGTCATTAACCTCAATATTAACCTCCATGTTAATTAAAAGTATATATAATTAATTAATTGTCATAAAGACTTTGTACTTTACACGCAAACGGGGAACAACGAATGTTTGACACGCAAAATAAAATAACTAAATCACCTGTTATTGACTGTTCTCAATATGCTTGAACAAAAAATAAACTCGTGATATCAAAAACGAGGCATCTGTGTCCAAATCATTATTAAATTTGGTAGAGAATGGGGCGCCGAGAAGCTTGATCATAAAATCAAACATTGCTCTGTGAAATAACCAAGCAGATTGACACAATATATCATACTGTGAATGTGCTTGTACACATGTCTAGTAATAACTTATAATCGTTATATACGAATATTAGAGTGATAAAAATAAAAACGTCATTTTGTGTGATTTTACTTCAACAAATAAGTCTGATTTCATATTTAGGTAGAAAGCTGGCTCAATACGGACATTTAAGATCACGAATTCAAAATGTGTAACTTTTCCATACGTCGTAAATGTGGCTCCGGTGACCTCAGATTTCCGAAATCTACATTTCATTTCTAACTGCTACACCCTAGATGTGCTGACGCTCTAATCTATTATTTATTTTTACAAATCAACAAATTGATCCTAATGGCAGTTTACTGACCACCACAGGCAAGCTTAGCCGACGATATTCTTCTTGTTAAGCCTTTCTATTGGTTTGGGTGGTGTAACGACACAAATCAATCGCCGACATATTGCGTAAATTAAATTCAAATTTATTTACGTTGCACCAATGAGAAAAAAGCAAATTGCCGTTTAACCACGTTTAACCACGTTTAACCAATAGTATGCAAGTACACATATTGCATGCTATTTAAGCACGGTAATTTACCATGCAATCAGTTGGTCGTATCTGCGTTCTGCCTCGTGTTACACATGTGCGTGCTGTCGGCTGTCAATACCTACGCTGGATATTGATTTGTTTCACCAACAATTGGCAACATTCGTGACTCACCGTGTTGCACTTCAGCCAGCAAGACGAGCCAATTAATGCAGAACTTCAACACACATGATAACAACAGCAGGAACCACAACCAGAGTCCACCCAAGGAACAGAACATCAACTTACATACATATAACTTACGCGAACGCCGCCAAGGCCCTCTTAAGGGCCCCCATATCAGTAACTAATCTCTATTCAGAGCACCTTAACCGAGTTTGTAATGTCGTACGGCATTTACTTGAAGCCGGGGCGTTTACAAAATTGGCGACCGCGCCAATAGTGAGCTTTTTTATGCGCGTAGACTCCGCTTTCTCCCCGTTTCCTGATTATGACAGTCATCAAAAACTGTCGAAGGTTTTTGCTAAACTACCTTCTGAATTGCAGCGACGGATTTATCCTAAGCTTGAGGCCATTAGGAAGCTACCTAATCCCACTTTGGGCCTACAAAACGAGGTAGAATCCTTGCTTGGACCCACGGAAACTGAGCAGATAATAAACAAATATGCGCAGTTAGATATGCCAAATCTTGGCCCCATAGAAATACTGAGGGAATTACGGAAACGTTGGTATAAAACCAACATTTCTGACCATGAGGCTAAGGTTGTTTTTATTAACAATCTTCCCCAAACATTAAAACTCTTTGCCAGACAGCTCCCCAACACTCTCTCTATAGATGACTTATCTGAGAGATGTGAGTTAGAATATAGGGTTTTGGAACCCAAGTGAATCCATCATCCTTTTCTTCACCCACGCAAGATGATAGAATCTCCTCTTTAGAGAAAACAGTGGCGAACATGGCCAAAGTTCTAGAAGGATTGGCCATTACCAAATCCGAGATAAATCAAGTGAATGCTCAACCAAAATTCGTTTCCAAGTCAAATTATAATGGTAGGCGGCGATCGAGATCTCCGCAATCCTTTAATAAATATGCCCCAAAAGAACTGGTGTTATAACCACCAGAAGTTTTTTATGCTTGCCAAGTTTGTCTTTGTCGTTCCGAAGAATTTACGAATGAGTGTCAATTTCCACAGCTGACGGAGAGGACAACAGACCGCAGGCACAAGGGTGCATCAGTATCGGGAAACGTCTGGCGCAGGAAGTAGAAGACCGTACTTTCTGCACATCAACGGCATCAACGGCGCTACAGGGAAGAAGCCAACTACAATCCGACATCCCTGTCGACTCTTTTCGTCCACGCCGAATTTTTCACATAGAGAACCAAACAGACAATGCCGGTCGCAATCACCAGCCTACTTGTTTGCATGACCCGGCCAAACAATCAAACGAACTTCTGCACCTTCTTGATTTCAAAACTGGCGAAGAGTACATCGTAGACACAGGTGCGGCAGTCTCAGTTCTCAAAGGTGATTCAATGGCCGAGATGTCGCTAGGCGTTCTTCTCGCAACAGCTACAGGCGAGCCCATACCAACTTATGGCTGCCAATACCGCACACTCAACATAGGTCTACGACGTGAATTTTCCCACAACTTCATCATTGCCAAGGTCTCACATAATATAATAGGCCTTGATTTCCTTCTAAAATTTCGGCTCATTGTTGATCTTGCCAATCAAAAGATCATCGACCCCTCCACCGGACTTGAACAAAGCTTTTGGACACTTGCCTCCGAGCGTTTGGAGTTACAGGTCATTCAGCCAACCCCAGTGCATCATTCAGCAGAGATATCAGCAGCTCTTCGAAAATACAAATCGCTTTTCGATCTTAACAAGTCAGAGCTACGAGTCTCCAACACGATGCATCATATCGTCACAGAAGGACAACCTATTGCACTCAAGAAGCGACCACTGGCTCCTGCTAAGCTGAAAGCTGCCCAAGAAGAATTCTCAAGGCTTTTGGAAGAGGGAATCATCAGACCATCGAAAAGTTCATGGGCGTCACCACTGCACTTAGTCTCAAAATCAAACGGATCGTACAGAGCCTGTGGAGACTACCGTAAACTAAATTCAGTGACAAAATCTGATGCATATCCTATTCCAAATATCAACACTTTACTTGAAAAACTCAACGGCAGCAATTTCTTCTCAGTGATTGACCTCAGACAAGCGTACCATCACATACCGGTAGCACCAGAGGATATCGAGAAAACTGCAGTCATCACTCCATTTAGCCTTTTTGAATATCTTTACATGCCTTTTGGACTCAAGTGTGCTACTCAGACATTTCAAAGATTCATAGACAACATACTTCGCGACGACTCTGCTTATTGTATGTCATATCTAGATGACATTATGGTATTCAGTCCAGATCTAGAATCTCATGCGAAACATCTACGAAATGTCCTCTCACGCTTATCCAACCACGGACTCAAGATCAACTGTGACAAGACGCAGATTGCAACTTCATCCGTCGACTTCTTGGGGCATCGTATCACGGCCCAAGGTATTCAACCGTTGCCGTCAAAGACGAATTCAATCAAGAATATCAAGTCACCAAGGACTTTGAGCGATTTGCAGAAAATCCTGGGAGTACTAAACTATTATCGCAAGTTCCTTCCAGGCCTTTCAAAACAACTTTATCCTTTGTGCAGGCACCTGCGGAACCGAAAAGGACTTAGCAAGAATTCCATCATTGCTTGGTCATCCGAAGACGAGGAATTACTTCGACTTGCCATCAACTCGTTAGCAAACGCCACAATGCTAACGCATCCAGATTTCGAAAAGCCATTTCTACTCACGACAGATGCTTCTGAATTCGCTATTGGAGCCACTTTGGAACAAGAGATCGACGGAGTTCGGAAGCCTATCAGTTTCTACTCGCGTACTCTCCAACCAGTAGAAACGAGGTACGACACTTTCGGCCGAGAACTTCTCGCCATCCACGACGCAGTGCGCCATTTTATCAGCATCATTGGCAGTAGCAGATTTGTTGTTTTCACAGATCATGCACCACTAGTTAGCGCACTTCGAAACGCAACTTCATCTATCGCCAAGTACCCTGCCAGAGTGGAAAGACAGCTTTCTCGTCTAAGCGAATGGCAATTTGACGTCTTTCACGTCAAGGGCAAACAGAACTTCATTGCAGATGCCCTATCCAGGCCAGACGTCTCTCTACAACCACCTTCGCCGTCACCGTTCACTGTCAACTCCGTGGCACTCAGTGAACCTGCACTAACGCCAACTCTCCTGCGAACTGAACAACGCGGTGACATTCACATTCAAAGATCAATAGCCCGTCACCCAACCAAGTTCATATACCGTCTGTGGGAAGGCTTACCAATTGTTTACTTCACGGGTACGCAGCCCAACAAGCCAGTTCTGCCGACCAGCCTTCAGAGAAAAGTTTTCGATTCAATTCACTCAATTTCTCACCCAGGAAGCCAAGCGACTGTCCGACTTCTTACAGATCGTTTCTGGGGTCACAGACTTAGGCAGAATGTTAAACGATGGGTCTCAGAGTGTGCTATTTGTCAGAAAAACAAGATCACACGACACACTCGTTCTAAGTTGCAACATTTTCGGTCTACTTCTCGCCTAGCCATCGTCCACATCGACATAGTTCATCTGACAAAGGTTCAAGGTTTCAGCTACCTTCTAACTATGATCGATAGATTTACACGGTGGCCTGCGGCATTACCTCTTGGCACCATTTCTGCAGACGAAGTAACTAACGGTTTTATCTCTGCATGGATATCCAATTACGGTGTTCCCAATGAGGTCATCACGGACAGAGGCACTTGCTTCTCATCTGATCGTTTCAAAACCACCTTGCGGTACATGGGATGCATCTTACGCCAGACGACTGCCTACCATCCCCAAGCTAATGGCATGGTAGAGAGAATGCATAGGGAACTCAAAGCAGCTTTAGCATCCTCGTCCATTAATGGCAACTGGGTCGATGCACTACCTTTAGTTCTGCTTGCCATGCGTTCCCGTACTCGTGAATCCATTAAAACATCTGCGTCACAACTCTTGTATGGCATGGATCTACGCCTGCCTAGTCAGCTCCCACGTCTACTACCGGCACAAGATGACCCACGAAACGAAGCTACCCGCCTTCGTCTTCATTTCGGTAACATGTCCGAACAGCAGCCCAGACACACGCCTCGTTCAGTCTTCGTTCACCCACAGCTCCACAGCTGCAAGAGAGTACTCGTTCGCAACAATAATGCTGCTGCACCACTACAACCAAAGTATCGCGGTCCTTACCCGATTTTGCTCAGACAACCAAAATACTTCATTATTATGCAAGGCGCTACACCGACATCAGTAAGCATAGACAGATTGAAACCGTTTATCGAACCACCTGATCCTGAGAGCGTTCAACCTTCTACACACGTCTCAGGCTCCGTCTGCCCACAATCTCAATATCCTGCTTTGTATAACACGTAATTAATTTTTTTTTAAACATTAACATTAACTATAAAATTTTTAACCTTACGTTATTGTTCGTATTTGTCTCACGTGGCATAACCAGCTGTTCTTAGCTAACAATTGTGTAGCATTTTTAAACAGTTCTTTGGTATTATGCCATCTCTGAGGCAATGTTCGTGTACATATTTTTATGCAATTACCTTTGATTTTAATGTATATATTTTTACATTATAATGTATTTCTCACACATGACATTACACTGCCTATTTTGGTATGACCAGCTACTTAGAGCTAACGCTTTCATGTAGCAACACTAAGTAGTGATCAGCTTCATATCATGGTACAGGCCACTTTCAATACATATCTCAACTTTATCTATTTCACAAAGACCACTCTACAAATGTCATGACCACAACGTCGAGCACTCTAGCTCCTTTGGTCGTATACAAACACATTGACAACGATCCAACCTGCTTGGGTTTTAACTTAAACCTGGCAAATTCAGAGGCGATTTACCTCGAAATCTTCACGCTGCGGCTCCAATAACTTACACTGCTCTATTTTGCCTCACGTGCTATGACCGACCACTAGAGCTAACAATTTGTGTAGCAATTCCTAGTGGTTACCTGGCACCATATCATTGTTGAAGCAACCAACAAGCATATTTAAGCCCAGCACTTATGGTTCATCATATTTTTGCTTAACTTGGTTCGAACTCTGTCATGCATTTCTTATCTAGCCTCGCAGAGAGGAATATTTTTTTCTTTTTTTTCAGAGAGGAAAGTGTTGTAACGACACAAATCAATCGCCGACATATTGCGTAAATTAAATTCAAATTTATTTACGTTGCACCAATGAGAAAAAAGCAAAATTGCCGTTTAACCACGTTTAACCACGTTTAACCAATAGTATGCAAGTACACATATTGCATGCTATTTAAGCACGGTAATTTACCATGCAAGTCAGTTGGTCGTATCTGCGTTCTGCCTCGTGTTACACATGTGCGTGCTGTCGGCTGTCAATACCTACGCTGGATATTGATTTGTTTCACCAACAATTGGCAACATTCGTGACTCACCGTGTTGCACTTCAGCCAGCAAGACGAGCCAATTAATGCAGAACTTCAACACACATGATAACAACAGCAGGAACCACAACCAGAGTCCACCCAAGGAACAGAACATCAACTTACATACATATAACTTACGCGAACGCCGCCAAGGCCCTCTTAAGGGCCCCCATATCAGTAACTAATCTCTATTCAGAGCACCTTAACCGAGTTTGTAGCGTCGTACGGCATTTACTTGAAGCCGGGGCGTTTACAGTGGTCATGGGTATATTTTTTGTTGAAGGAGTATTTAATAAATTTTGTTATTTTTAAATTATCAATTTATTCACTAGTCATCATTTGTTGCTGGTTATAAATAGAACAATTAGAGGTTTGTTATGCGCAGGTTATGTTTATGTGGTGACTAAATTGGTTCATTAGTACGGAAACAAGATTTTCAGTCACTTTTTGGAACTGAACCATTCACAGACTGTTCTGTAATATTAAAATTCTTTGTAACAATGTTCAGAGTATCACAGATGCATACGCGCATACTACTTGTACCAAAACTAATTCGGAGACATTATAAATATTAAATGCTGAATTTTGTTATGATTATTATTATATGACTACAATTAATTTATCTCTCTCTCTCAGTCTGTCTGTCTATTTTAGGCTTGGCGGTCTTGCGGTGTGGTTGCAGTAAACGGAATAATATCGCAATATAAAGTTTCGTTAATTGTATTTAAAAAGTTGATTAGTTTAGTGATAATAAAATTAATTAATTACTACTGGTTATTTAACAAAAAGAAGAAGACTATTGGATAAACTTAATTGCAACCCTAGTTGTGAGTCCAAGCTTCTGAATAATCCATCGTAAACACAGATGCAGCAAATTCTGTTCTCAAGGCTGATTCCATGGCCGAGATGTCTCTAGGTGTTCTACTCGCAACAGCTACAAGGGAGCCCATTCGTACTTTTGGTTGCCGGAATCGCACTCTCAATATAGGTTTACGACGTGAATTTTCTTACAACTTCATCGTCACCAAGTTCTCACACAACATATTAGGCCTCGACTTCCCGTTGAAATATCGGTTCATTGTTGATCTGGCCAATCAAAAAACCGTTGATCCCTCCACCGGACTTTGGACACTTGCCTCCGAACGTTTGGGGTTACAGCTCATACAGCCATTGCTAGTGCATCATTCGACAGAAATGTCACGAGTTGTTCAATCTCAGCAAGTCAGAGCTACGTGTCTTCAACACGATGCACCATGTCGTCACACCACGACCTATCGCACTCAAAAAGAGACTACAACCCCCAGCTAAGCTAAAAGCTGCTCAAGAGGAGTTTTCAAGACTACTGGATGTGAGAATCATCAGACCATACAATAGTTCACTGTTGCACTTGGTCTCTAAATCAAACGGATCACACAGTCTGTGGGGATTATCACAAGCTCAATTCTGTGAAGAGATCCGACGCATACCCCGGTCTAAATATAAATATCTTGCTTGAAAAGATCAACTGTAGCAATTAATTTTCAATGATTAACCTCAAACAAGCCTACCACCAAATTCCGGAGACCGCCAGAAGAAATTGAAAAAACTGCCTTTTGGTTTGAAGTGTGTCACTCAAAAATCTCTGAGGTTCGTGGACGACATACTAAGCCATGACGCTGCTTACCGTGTCATATCTTGATGAAATAATTAGTTTTAGTCTATACTTAGATTCCCAAACCAAGCATCTACTAAATGTTCTGTCACACGTATCAAATCACGGACTCAAGATCAATTGTGACAAAACGCATATAGCAACTACATCCGTGGATTTCCTAAGGCATCCTATTGCACCTAAAGTTAAACAACCGTTGTCTTCGATGAAAAATTCCACCAATAATATTAAGTGACCCAAGAAATTACAAAAACTTTTGTGAGTTATTAACTACTATCACAAGCTCCTTCCCGCCCTATAAAAAAACAACTTTATCCGCTATGTAGGCATGTGTAATCGAAAAGGACTTAGCATACGAAGTCACTGATGGCGTTATTAATGATAGAGGTACTTGTTCCTCATCCGATCGATTTAAAACTACCTTGCGGTTCATGGAATGCACTTTACGTCGCACGACTGCCTACCACCCTCAATCTAACGGTATGGTAGAAAGAACGCATGGGGAACTCAAAGCAGTTTTAGTATTCTCGCCCATTAATTGCAACTGGGTCGATGCATTATCTTTAATAGTACTCGCTATGGGTTTCTGTATACGTAAATGTATTAAAACTTCTGCGTCACAACATGTGTATGGCATGGTCCTACGCATGACTCGTCAGCTCCCACATTTACTACCCTCAGAGTATGTCCCAAAAGTCGAAGCTTATCGCCTTCGACTTCATTTCAGCAGCATGTCTGCCCAGCAGCCGAAACATACTCCTCAGCCAGTCTTCCTTCGTAACGACGCTGCTGTTGCACCATTGCAACCAAGATATTGCGATCCTTACCCGATTTTGTTCAGGGAACCGAAATAATACATAATCATGCAAGGTGCTTAACCTACCACGATGTTACTTGTCGGCTAGTCTTCAGTCACGCAAATTTTAGTGTTGCTGCGCATCCAGTCATACGTAATCAATTATCTATTAATTGGATTTCTACGTGTGCCAGTTACATCGGTGTTGCCACAGATCTTCAACAAGACGTCTAGGCCTTCGAACAGCAACGAACACACCCTGCGTCAACACTTCCTCATTCCGTTTCCTTTTTTGGTCTTCTTAGTAACGTCACAGCCCATCCGTTACAAGTTATTTGGTAGCACAATTTCGGAGATGTAAAAATTTGGACAAAGTTTCTAAAGCATACGCCAAACTCAAGTTAAAGTATTGGTATTACTTGTTAAGTAAATTTTTACTCATATTTATGCACACCCATTTCTTTTGCAACATATTCTCGTGTATATAACTAAATTTTATTAAAGTTTCATTATGAACATCGAATCATGTCAAGTATTACAATATCATACTGAAATATTTTTTAAAAAATGTTGTCGTCAATAATTGCATTGCCACCCTTACTGATAGTTATCGCGCCCAAAATTTGTACGTTTAAATTTTTATAATGCCTTTCTTACACCGTTGGATTCAACATTAAATTTTCTACTATAGAATGTAATATTTATCTCTGCTATAACTCGTGTATTAAATTCACGGGATTAATTACACGGCTACGACTTAACGATAAAAAATAGATTCGCCAACATTAGACGCCCAAGCGTGGCCTCTTATAGACGAGAGAGGGCAAGTTCCATACTGGGCTCCGACAATTGTGAACCTCTATATAATTATACGAACATTGGTTGCGCGGGTGGTGATAACAATTATTATAGTCAAGATTGCGGTCTTGATATAAACACCTGACCCATTAATTACTTACATATGTCAGTATCAACTAAGAATTGTATAGTGTAGAAAAGGCAATTCATCCAGTAGACCGGTTTCGTCCTTATTGGGAACTCATCAAGTACTGGCCAGAATTTGCCGCGGACAGGATACGAACCTGGGCACGTCTGCTTCGGAATCTAGTACTCTAACCACTGAGCCATCCTTATATATATATATATATATATATATATATATATATATATATATATATATATATATCGCTACTAATAAAATAGTTTAGTAAATTTAACTTATTCTAAGAGATCCTCTGAGAGACCAATTTTATGAAGGCGAAACTGAGCAAAATTGAGCCGGGCATGTGTCTGTTGGATGAAGTAAGCTATATCTGAAAACGAAATGTGTATCTTGCAGCCTAAATTGTCGAGCTGGAAACCGTTCTAAATAAATTGCACAAGTCATCTTTGGCAAAAATCCTCACATCTTTATAGGTTTTATAAATTTCTTTGAGACAAGTGAGGATCAACTGGCTCTGACGATCACTAAGAAAATTCCAAATATACTAGTCTTCGGCCGCAACCTACCAGTGAAAGCCGTCTGCCAATATTTGTCCAAGAAGAATTGGGGTTTTATCAGGGAGTCTATTTACGAAATGATTCTCTAGAGATGACACTAGAGCAGAAGTATGCTGGACATTATCTTGTCACCACAGAGGTCCTAAATTAATTAGCGACAAAAACGGGACTCATAGAGCTGCGCCTATCGATAACTTGAAAGCCACATAAGAGTTCTCAAGTCATGTGTCCGGCACAACAGTCAATAACGACATGTGCCAACTTAGACATTCTACACACAGTTCAACAAACACAATTGAAGTAAATTCATAGCGAGAACAGTTAAGAAAAAAATAACTAGATCATGTCCTCCAGTCTTCTTTAAATTGAATTTTGATTACTCGAGCTTTAGTGCCGGCATTAAATTTGGTCAAATTTATATTCATACCATGCATAATTAAGCGTTTATTCAGGTCGTTCATAAATATTAATTTTAGAGCAATAGATTCTCTTTGGATGAATTGGACAGTTAATTTTTACAAAAGAAAATTTGAAGATTTGGATTTTGAAGGGCCTTTTCTGAAAATTTGAATGACTTGAATAGTATCGGATCTAAAACTCCTGATGTCACCTTTAGCAATTCAGATTGCGTGTAACTAATTATGCCCCTATTATTTAAGTAAAAGTGAATTTTTCAATGAATGACGGGATAAAACCTGGAAGGCACTGATTGCTATCATAAGTTTCTAATAAGGAAATATCCACACTTTCGAGATATTTGCGAAGATTATCTATAAAATGTTTGGCTACATTATAGAATTTATCTTTCATGGTGGCGTCAATGAACTCATCACTTGGATAGAAATCCTGTATGGCATAGTATCGAGTTACGCTCAGTGATAGCATTGTTGCACATTTCTATTGTGATAGCGCAAATCACGAATAGTTTGCGCGATTGCCCAATATAATCAAAACAAAGTGACTTTACTGCTCATTCCCTCTAGAGTATTAGTTTCGTTGGAGGAAGCTCTGTTGTATAAATGTCAGCATGTTCTAGATCACATTCTTTAGTTAATATATAATTTAAATCAAAGCTGCCATCTTGATATAAACACCTGTTACATGATATACATATATTTGTCAGGATATCGTATAGAATAGAAAAGTAAATTCATTCAGAAGACCGATTTCTTATTTATTGGGAACTCGTCACGTACTTTCCAGAATTTGATTCTGACAGGGCTCGAACCTGGACACCTCCGTTTCGGAAAAAGTTACACTAACCACTGAGCCATCCTGCCGCATCATCAATAGCCTTTCCCGGCTTTCATTCATTTGGTAGCGATTTAATGATGGTGTTGATGATGATTAATGTAGAAACCCTTGAGCTTGTTATTGCTCACAAAATGTCTTAATACATCTTATTGAAATCGCGAACAAATAGCAGCTGAAAACTTTTTAATACATATCATAAGATAATACCGCCTCGAAATGTCCTGCATGCAAAACGAAGTGATAAAATATAACAGCATTCAAAAAATAAAATTTTAACAAAGCGTATATTTTTCCTTATTAACAAAAATGTATAAAAAACTAAACACAAAAAAATTATTTGATTTGTAACAAGTTTCATTCCATCGTTCAGACAAAAAATCTACAGGTAAATAAATGCGGCAAAGCAAAATTAGCCGTTTTTTGCTGTGTGAAATTCTTCAAAATTAAATTTCCTCAAATATTTACACAAACCAGGAAACATAAATATACACAGGAAATCAAATGTTTGTGAAATATGGTTAATAAAACTTCAATTGGAAACTTCTTTAAACGGTGTAGTCATGTTTATGCGTGGTTTCCTCTTTATTGGATCAACCGATTGGCCAATGAGCATACTTTGTTTGTCGCCTTAATGACCAAGAATGGCTAACCTTACGAAAAGCAGACGCCGATATAATACGCAAACATTCATACAGAACCGAAAGATCAACTCTCTTCAGCTAGCTGTTCCATTTAGTGTAATGAAAATCTACAAGCATAGAAACAAACACATAACTTTAAGGGAAAAGTAAGATGACGCAATAATTGTTATAAACTGAAAAATACCTGATAACACACAGACTGATATACACAATTAGTGCAAAAGCTAAAAATGTACAGATCGTCCCAATAAAACAATTTTCAATCAACGGGCTCAGAAAAAAACTAAAAATAAACCAAACAATTAAGATACACCGAGATAATACACGGATCATCATACAAATAAATTTACAAAATGCGATTTATTGTTAGACGAAACCACCAAAAAGGACGACTGGTACAAACACGAGCTTCCACCCGAGCCAGAAAAACTATAAATCTTAAGATTAAAATCAATATATGTTTTTTAGGTTTGCATCAATTAGTGAAGAAAAATAATTAAAATCGTGAGGAAATCAAAAAATAACTCGGTGGTTGTGGAAGAATTAATGCGACTTCTTGGCGCTATTCATAGAATTACATGATCCAAAACGCACAAGCATGTAACGAATTGAACCTGTTGGTAAACTGCACAAGGATAAAAGAAAAGTATCTTAAACTGATTTGGCAACAGATAGATAAATATACAAAAGTTCGAAGAGGTTCCTTTTCATAGAAAGCTGAAACAGATTAGAATTTATGACTATTGAATTTCACAAATAATTGTCATTAATATATATATATATATATATATATATTTATAATCCTTATTAACATTGCTGATGCTACACTGTCTACTGTGAATTTATGCCATATTGACAGTTTATACATCAAAATATTATTCTCGAGGCATAACATAAAGGACCTTTGTGTCGCCCTTATTGAAAACAGACCTCGATAACAACTAAAAAGGAGTCGAATAAAAGAGTTGAATAAATAGGTATATGCCGCCTAATTTCCCTTTTCATGAATCGTGTACTTTCGACGCAATTTCAGATAAATTCCACCAATTCACTCTATTGGCCTTGTTTCATACAGACAACAATACGATCGATTGTGTTTACTAAACTAATTGGCTAGGCGAAAGACCCTCATTTGTGCCAGTTTGATATAAACTTCAATCCAATTGTATTTAATCATTGGCACAATATAGAAAAATTACAGTCAGTCATTGTGTTACTAGTTAAACAAAATAGGATTGGTGTTTATATCATGTTTTCAAACTTTATCTAGGTAACTGTCACCACGTGCACAAACAATAATTATTTCATTGGATTAGATGGTATGGAATGTTTAAAAACAGGAATAAACCTCATATCCAAGCATATCCGTGTGAGAGAAAACAATAAATAAACATTAATTTTAAGTGGGCTAAGTGAAGGAATTTAAATGCGATACCGAAGTGAAACACGGTTGAATAAACATAAAAAACACAGATCACGTAATAGGATCAGCAGAATATACACAAAAATGATGAGTCAATAATGATTGAATAAGACAACATCAATATGTTGTCCAAACGGTCCAAATGTATCATTTAGAACAAATGAACCTGACAGTTCGCCGAATCAAGTCCCAGTTTCAGTAAGACGTAGAATAAACGTCGAACGAACAAGGCCGGGAAAACTGAAGCGAAAGTTCCGTAATTGCGCCAGCTTTGAAGTACTAAAACCGTCCTAGAAGCTGGTATCAAACGCGTGTCTTAGGCGTGAGACGCCTGCATTGCTTACTCTGTTTCCAATCTCCGATCTTCGCCAAGTTAATGAAGTATCGACTCTGCTTAATCGCGATGGAGATTCTGGTTTCTCAATCCCAGGCAGGCCATGATATGTCCTGTTTATATCGCCAGAAACTGAATTGAATAGACCACGACTCCATAAAGTATTTGTTGGACGGTCAGGAGACCTGGAATCCACATACCGGTTTGAACCCAAGCCACCAGCCACAGTCTTGTGTGGAGAATTGGGTCTCAGGTTGGCAGGAAGATTGCTCACTTGGCTGGAGATTCTTTGTTGGTCTAAGGTGAAATTACGCACAAAATGGTGTGCTTCAAAGAGATATAAAAGTGAAATATAATAAAATATTCTTTTTAATGCATAATGCCATTTCTATATGCAAAGCTTTTGTAAATAAAAGAATCGTTTCTTTTACATTTTTTCTCAAGTACGTTTGAAAATGAAAACAACTATTAATACCTATTTTACGCAGTAATCGCACAGAATACTAATAGGGTCAACCGAACAATTTAGACCAATCCGGAACCTGCCCCTAATCAGCAAATTCTACGTTCAACAATATACTTATGATCTAAACATAGTGCAACAATTTAACAATGAAGTCGTTGGAGTGAAATTAAAACATGAATAATCTTAGAGTAATCTACCATAAGTAAAAAGAGAAGATCAATTTATTTGCATAAATATAGAACGTCAACCATCATCATCGTCATCATGTCCAGCCATACAAAAGTCAAAAGTGACTAATGTTTCACTGCCATATAACCTTAAGAAGTGAAAAAAGTATATAAATGAAAGCAGAAATATTTTAAACAAATTATAAGTAAGATTTACGAGAGAGAGAGAGAGAGAGAGAGAGAGAGGCAGAGAGAAGGAATACCTATCTACTATGAGTAAGTTTATCAGGATAACTCACAGAAATGAGGCAAACTAAACCTCGCCACAACACCATTATGGCCAAGTTAGCATTTGGGCAAGGCAAGGCATATAACCATGAAATATAGAACGGTAATAGTTTTACACGTAATTCTATAGACGAACTTGAAATGGCTCTGCATCGACAAACATCAAAAATCCAATAGCCAGACATACCATTATTAATAGAAACGACGGACTTCTAAGGAAATTGTCCGCAGGTTTGACGAGAAAAAATCTGCGACAGAACATGACATTCATATAGTCGTGAACAATACACACCCAGTTCTACTATTAAACAGAAAATTCTAAATTCTGCAGCGAATAGGCGACTTGATGAATAGCCATTAAATGTTAAGCTACCACATACAAATAAGGCGTCGAATAGAATCTTATCCATATATTTACCTACCTGCCTACCCACCTATCAACCTACATACATGCATGCATACATACAAACATACATACATACATACATACATACATAATCAAACCACCTACCTACATAAATACATACATATAAAACTACCTACCTACATACATACATATCAACCTACCTGCCTACATACATGTCAACCCACCTACCTACAGACATACATGTCAACCCACCGACCTACATACATACATATCAAACCACCTACCTACATACATACATATCAAACCACCTACCTACATGCATACATATCAATCTACCTGCCTACATGCATACATATCAACCTACCTGCCTACATGTATACATATCAACCTACCTGCCTACATGCATACATATCAACCTACCTAAACACATACATACATATCAACCTACCTAAATGCATACATACATTCATACATACATAAATATGTATATCGATACATACATACATAAGAAAAAACATACAAACATGCATACAAGCATCATAGGAATAGATCGTATCGACATCAATCGTTTAAATCTGGATTCAATAAATTGATAAAGGTATCTTAAAACTGAATACCAATTAGAATGTTTCTTGAAGGAACTTCTTTGTTGCAAACCTGGATTAATTGAAATTAACTGATCTGCGTTTTGACTAACGCAGCTTTCATTGTTCCAATAATTTTCTTTTAGTAAAATATTTCTACCTACCTTACCGTAGGTCTTCATCAGTTGCATTTCACGAAAAAAATGAAGCAAGCGCGTTATTTCTGTTTTGCACCCCCACCCTACCTATTGAAATTATTCTAATAATACAATATTTATAAGTAATAATTTGTCTGACGCGTGCAAAGGGTAAATTAATGTCTATTGACTGCAGTTTCATTTAGATGTACGTACATGTGTATCAAAATAAAATAATTTAACCAAGTTTTTTTTTAGTTATGCATACACATACACATGGACATGCGTGGCGTGCGCCAATAACTGTTATTAACTTCTCTATTTTGAGTACAACCTAGTGGTTTGAATTGTAATTTAACATGTGCAATAGTCTTTCGGACTTCTGGTTTAATCACTCATGGCATGTTTTTATGACGAGTGTTTCTGAATTATGGGTCTCCCCATCTCAGTTACGTCATTTAAATTGAGTGTGTAAAACGAATAGTTATCGCATGCAATTGAAAAATTATTATTCAGCCACTCTGGTCTAAATTAGTTATGATGAAAACAACGGTTATAAAAATGCACACACATGTGACACGCGAATATCTAATAAAGGTCAGTCTGAGGTATATATTATGACTAGAGGAAATTACGCGCTTGCTTCATTTTTTTCGTGAAATGCAACTGATGAAGAACTAAGGTAAGCTAGGTCGAAATATTTTGCTAAAAGAAAATTACTGGAACAATGAAAGCTGCGTTAGTCAAAACGCAGATCAGATAATTACTAGAATGTTCCATTTTATATCGCTGACAATAGTAATATTTATTTGTGTTAATGTGCGCCAGATCCGATAAAAGTAAAGACAAAAGTAGAAGGCGAAGCTAATTGCATTGCATTTTTGCCATTACCACATAGTTAATTTCTGGCTGATTTTATTGGTCTATGGCCGGTCCAATGGTACATTACATTACTACTAAGGACATACGCTAATGAAAATGACGGCTTCATGTCTTGGAGCAAGTCGCCTAATGGACAAGATAATAGAAACACATTTCCCAGCCTGATTAGTTTTAAACGTCAGTTGTCCTTGGACTGTTGTGCAAGATGTGTCCCTAGTACGAAACTGGAACCCACATCATTTTTTTACCCCAGATATCAATGCTGATAGCAGTTTCTTTTTCTGAATAAATTATCATATTTAGCATTTTCAAATTTACTTGACTGTCGTATTGCCATAAAACAATATTGAGAGCCGTGTCGATTATAATAAACGAAAAGATTCGCATTCAAAGTGAATGACGAAGATAGGTTGCTGTCATCAGTCAGGATCCGCGGTCTTCTTCTGTTGTCTGGCTCACTTGCTCGCATTCTCCCAAAAATCACGCAACACGAAATGATATGCATCAACTAAAATTTAACTCGATGTATCACACAGAATGGTCAAACCCCTCTAGTTTCAACATCGTACATACTACACTGGCCCACAAGACTAATCGAGGCTAGTCGATAATAAAGCCGCAAATTTCTACGGCTACAGTTCAGGAGCAGGACGGACATGATAGGTGAACAAAATTCAGCGACGGAACACTGATGACTAAAGCAATTCATGCTGCATTTGAAAATAACTCGATCATTGAGTTATTTTTAACTAAATAATTACTAACTGACTAACTAACTACCTAATAATAATAATAATAATAATAATAAACAAGCCCAAAAGTCGCAGAAACATCGAAACTCAAGCCCTTACTTGTGATAAGCAGCATTCCAGTAACGAATAAGCCGATAACCAGAGAAAGCATCCAACCACCACCATTTCCCGTCCCCGGATTGTCAAAGCTGCTGCCAAAAATAGGCTGGTCATTGTATGTCAGCTGTCGACGATCCTTTTGTTGAAGCAGTAGTTCAGAGCCAGTCAGGTGAGCTCGATCCACAGAATTGTCGGACATCAAACCAATTGATTTTGCGAGTCCCTGAATCCAATTAATTAGTGCGGATGCACTAAGCCAATTACTTTTTTCCAGTTTCTGTTTCTCTCTTTGCTTGTCACTTCGCAATCTACGTGATTTAAAAGCCAAACGTGAAAACGAGTCGCCGGAATGAGTCTTCTCACCACCACCAGTTCTTTGACGCATGGATGCCCAATATATTTGAGTAGCAACCACAGCCGCAGGAGAATCAACCTTTTTATACTCATTAAGCTGACTGGAAGATAGTTCAAGAGTTTCGGAGTCACTAGAAGATAATTGCGTATCTATTGAAGCTGGTCGGGCACTGAAAAGTGGCGAACTGACAGCTGGCATTGTGACGCGTATTGGAACGATTACATGTTGACCAGTCGCTGCAAGGCTGACGACCACTTCTAATACGGTATCTATGCCTAATACACGAAAAGACAAGAACATCGATAGCAAAATATAGTTTTAACTTTGTTTGCAAGATTCCTTAAATAAAAATTGTTTTTTATTTACCTTATAAAAATATACTCCAAAGAAGTAAAATTGCTATCACTAACAACATTAACATTCATGACAGCAAACAGCCTTTAAAACTTGTGACAAAATGAAAACTCATAACATTTAATTTTTTTAATTTGTAATTGAAAAGAGCCCACAAAACCAAACATTGTACAACATTAGTATCACAAACATGACTGGCGTTTCATTGCTATATAAGCATAAGATTAATAAAATAAAATATAACGCTAAAGAAATTAAAAAAATATACTTGTTTTAAAATTCGAAAAATAATTTAGAACAAACATATAACCGTTTACTAAATCAAGTTTGCAAGCTTGAAGTAAACACTAAACCTTTTGTATTTAACCAATCGTCGATCAACATAGCAAAACTACCGCCAGTCACACACTTACGAGTTTTAACCTTACATGGCCATAATCAGAATACGTAAGCAAAATTATATATGTGGCTCTCATCTCTTTTAGTCTCGTATACATTGTACTTAACTGGAAAAAATTTGTTAATATTATACGAGCTCTCTACAAAAATAATTCTGGTCGCGTTAAGATCTACAACGAATTAACGCATAACTTTACAACCAGCAGTGGTGTTCGTCAAGGCTGTCCACTTTCCCAATTTCTGTTTAATCTGTTAATCGATGCTATTATGAACAACACTCTCCCCCACATTCAGGACGCTGGAGTTGAAGTTCTCTCTGGAGATAAACTAGATCTTGACTATACGGACGATATCGTACTATTATTCGACAATCAGCATGCTGCCCAGGCCACCTTGAATAGATTAACAGACGTTGTTCCGTCTTTCGGTATGAATTTAACCCAAGAAAATTAATCCTTGAAGCTTTCAGCCCACCTATCAAATCAATATATGCTGTTGGTTATAAGCATTAGCTGTTACCTGATGCGAAAGCTTCTTCCAATTCTTCAGCCTTTTAGTAAAAAAAAAGGATTCAAAACCAACTTTAGACTGTGATTGAGTTTACGTCTTACAGCTCAACGAGTATTATTATAAGCCGAGCCAGCAGTAATTTGGCAAATAAATTTGAGAATCTTCACAGAATTCGAAGTCAAACGCATAGAAAAGGATGGTGCACGCAGTTCTGTAACTGCTTGTAAGATCCTGCATGCTAATTTCCGATACGCCACGTAGATAAATTTATAATCAAACTAACGTACGTGCTAAAGCTTCTTGTTGTAATGCGCTGATGTTAAAATCTAGCCTAAATTTAATTAAAAGTAACTTAATTGAATTATTTCCTATATTTGACAATTCTACATTAGACTCAGTGATGTGATGATCATCCGCCATAATAATATTAAATTAAACGGAAATGCGTGAAGGGCAGTTATTCTTCAAATATATTTCAAATTTTATAAGTGCTTTCACTACATCTCATCAACTGATTTACTGCAGAAATATACCAAAAATAATGTTTAAATGTAAAAAACAGTACAGATAATACGTGCACAAAATATAAATCAATTCAAAATGTTCACAAAGCGCAATTGTACATGGGGCTTGTTTTACTCTAAACAAGTTGATATGTGCTTCGAAAAGCATAAGATCAATTAGCTACTTCATCTGACCAAAAATGATGGACCACAGGAACAATTGCAACTAGATATAATGTTAGATTCATACTGCGGTGGAATCTTATCTTTCACACTAGATATAGAAACTATGGTGGTGTATGTTATCGTAATTAAGTCCGATGCAAAAGATGTAAAACCCAAAGCGAACCGCAATCTACCATTTCATTGCCTCTTCAACTTTATATATGCACAGCTTTATTATCAATAGTACAATCATATCATTAGATTTATACTTATCTATGAAATGTGACTGGTAAATGTTAATGATAAGTGTTACGCACACCATCCATCTCCTATTACAATTTCAGAGTTTGTTTTCTAACTTGTCTCAGTTGTTTGTGTTTGACATGTGTTCCGCCGAAACAACCCTCAATTTCAAATTGTAGACCAGAAAACAAGCAATTAACGTTAGAAACGTATTCATCACGATCCAGGACGACCAAGCCAGGCCCTTTATCTGGTGTTAAATAACATGATCACGTACATATAGCCTATAAAAGATTTATTGGTAGATTGAGAAGAGAAATGATTGAGAAAGGAGGCAGAATCGTAAATGAAGATATCTGTAGTAACCTCATTTCGCTTATCCACCATGCCTGTCTCACACAATAAGGCCCCTTTTTATCCTGTGCTACAGCCGATGCAGTATAGTTTGTATTGATCTTGGTTATTCTTACTCATAAGTATCAATGAAACATTTTAAATTAAATCTTACACCTATGATATTAGTTTGAATTCATAACTGGATATGAATTGTGGGCTTAATAAAAAAACCTAACATGGAGTCACGAACATTTTCCGACAAACAGAAGAAATGGAAAAAATCACTCTTTAGTCAAAATCAAAATCATGTAATCTAACCAGAATAAATATCTTTTGCTATGGATAGCTACTATATGCGATTATATATTAGGTCTTGCGTACCTATTAACAAATTGGTTCAAAGAGAACCAGTAGGATAAACCAAAGGCAGCATGAACTGAAGATATAAGAACAAATGGGTTTCATGCTCACTGCTTACTTATAAGTAGGATCCGGTACCACGCCCTATGTCTACTGTATATTCGGTCAAGAAATGTTGTTTTATTGAACGGTACAATCTCCGATTAAAGACCGTACTAATTGGAAACACTTCAGTACTATCCAGAATATTCCTCCCAATTGTCCAACATTTCTTGACAAAATACATAGTTGAATAGGGCGTCTATATATATATATATATATATATATATATATATATATATATATATATATATATATATGCATACATATGCATATATTTACATTGGTTAGACGGCAATAATTGCAGCTAACATTTGCAGTGAAAAGAACACGCCGTACTGATGCCATCAGAGTGGCGAGAAATATTAGAACAGATCCACCAAGGATACATACACGTCGTGAACTTTTGCATGATAAACAGACATGGTGCACCATTAAATCGCTTACCTCTGTCAACTTGTGGAATGCCATGGAACTCAATCACAACTAATTGTTTGTCAACCAGAAAAGCCATTTCTTCTTTGATGGTCTGCATTCCGGAAGATCGTCGACCAAATCCAGTATCATCTGAATGACTAAGAACCACATCCAAATGATTCTCCAATTGTCGCAGCACTTGGTTCTCGAGGCCCTGAGCGAATAGCTCACGCTGAGTTTGACGACGTTTCGCCGCTACAGTCGGAGTGGTGCCTATGCATAGGATTCAATTTTAAAGGTGATTTTACTTAAGTTTAAATTTAGCCGTAGAGGCACAAAATGGAATTAGATATTGAAAACTTTTGGCTCAAACCTATAGTTATTAAAATGAAAGCACAAACATTAAAATTGGAAACCTATTATGCTAAGCATTTTATTTTAGAAATAAGAATACAGGCAACATTCAACGGTATCTGAGTTAGAGTTTTGCATTTGAAAAGAAAGCGAAATACTTAAAGTGAAAATGCATCGTTTCAAATATAAAAACAAGATTAAACATGAAATCACCATCACCATCATCTTTTTATCCTCATTAAAAACAGTCCTGCATCAGCCGCATACCTGATGCGTTATGAGCGCATTCCAATGGAATACAATCAAATACAAACAAAAACTAAAGATTAAAATATCGTCGAAATATAGAGGCTTATCAGAAACTAGCCAAGCTCTAATTGTATATGTCTTAAGTTAGCAATTTGTTTGTTGACTTTTTGACTAGTATGCGACTACTGTTACTCTGAGGGCGCAATTTCACTCATCTGTAATAGCTTATTGGCATTTATCCAATTGAAAAGGCAACCATTTTGTGCACTGTCTAATGCAATATGGAGTTGATATATAGCGGTTGTAATATTCGTGAATGCTCGTGAGATATAAAAAAGTATCAGATCGCCCATTACAAATGGAGATGGATGATGTTCTATTTAAGGTACACACAATATAAGATGGTCCGCCCCAATTGCTGACGAGCATTATACACCCAAAATATCTGGCTAAAATCATCTCTCTCTTATGCATTATTCATTTAATATTTTAATTATTTTAATGTTAATTATTGCTATATAAAGCGTATCTTGGTTTTCACAATGTGGTTACCGTCCATGCCAACCGTACCTCCACAAGTGGACAATTGAACCTACAGTCTGAAATATAAATATTATGGCTAGAGTAAATAACGTGCTTGCTTCATTAGGTTCATTTGTTAAACTTGTGAGGTAAAATCGGACTGATGAAGGCTATCGATAAGTTTAGCCGAAATATCGGAAAAAGAAAAAGAAAACTACGTTATTCAAAACGCAGATCAGGTAATTTCAATTAATCCAGGTTCGCAAAAACAATCTTCATTCAAGAAACATCTAATTGAACCTACTGCTGTTGTGATGGTTTGAGCGCCATTTAATGACAGAAGGCTAACAAACACATTTTCAACTCTCCCTCACAATAGAAATGGATTTAACTTACCCACGATTTGCTTTCATTGATGGTAGATTAGCACTCTCAGTTCCGCAATGAACTGATCGATCCTAATCTCCAACTACGCGTTAGCTTTTGGGATTAGTATAGTGTGCGTTTTTGACTTATAGAGATGATAATGGAAATGAAGTACCGAAACGTCAAAAAACCAAGGTTATAAGGAACTTCATTTCAAGTCGTTAGTACGAATGGTGTGGAAGTCGTCGGAGTTACGTAACCACGAAGCTGTACTCAGCGCGTACTTGAAAATGATGATAAATCGGAAAATTGCGGAAGCGTGAGAGCTAATCCACCACCTACTAAAGAAAAGCGTGGATACGCTTAATATGATGATCGCACGGCGCAACCAAAAACAACATATTTCAATAGAGGTGGATGACACAACACACATAACTATGCATTTATTGGTTATACAACAATAGAGCACCAACAAATTATTCAGATGCTTCGTAATAACAAGATACCAGAAAAGCAAATGAAATTTAAAGATTTTAACAAGCTCGTCCTCTGAACAATGTATTGTCGGCATATTCTTTCAAATTCTTAAATGAGAGTACGTCGTGAAATGATTAAAAACGGCTTACTTGAGCTTGTTGCCTGTAACATAGTATCTAGGGCATCCAGGTCAGCTATGTGATTGCGCAATAGCTCCAGCAGTTCAGCCCCTCGATCTTCATCCGTACGTGCCAGTGCAGAAACATGAACCTCTAACAAGTCGGCCTGGCGAGATCGAGCAGTTAATGCTAATGATTCAAAAAATACGCTACCATCATCATCATTCGGATGAGCATCACCAGAGTTAGACGATCTATCTGAGTGAGCACTCTTCAACGTCTCGTCACGTTTTGACAAACCGACTGATCGCTTAGCTTGAACAGCATTCAGTGTGGCGCGTGGGATATAGATTAAGAATCGACCTGTGAATGCATTAGCTGCAGACAACCAATAGACATACGGTGTTCCGTCTGGACAGCCCCGTAAAATGTCAGAAGTAAAAAACATGAAAAAACTCCAAAGGCATCCAGAATTTATCTGAGGCATACGTTTCAAAAAAATTGTAAAGCTAATAGAGAATGAAGCAAGCAATATTATTCAAATTTACACAATAGAACAGATAAAACGTAGAACAAGTGCTTCCAAATGCGTAACAAAGTTTTTCAATGGAAGTAATTTGAATATGTGCGGTATTTCAGTAACCATCTGCACAAGGAAGCTGTATTGCTAATGTTGCCTTGCCATAATTTTGTTGTGTAGGTGTTCGGTTTGCCTTATTTCTGCGTGTTATCTATATAAACATGCTATTAGTAAATAGGTGCCTCTCTCATAAATCTCACTAATAATTTGTGGGCATAAAATATTTTTTGTCGCTATTTATTAAGAAAATTTTGTTACAAATGGCTTTTTTAAGACTGTATGATAACGATAATGGTTATGATGATGATGATGATTATGATGATTATGATGAAGCACCTGCAAAACTATACCGCGCGAAAGATGTTCTTTTTGTAATTATAGCGAGCCAAGTTGGCAGATGACAAAGCCTCAGATATCACGAAGTATGATTCAATGCTTATGTATGTGCAATTTTATTACACGATAGTGAAACTTGGTCTTTTATAGTCAACGATTTTAAGCGTTAATAAGCACCATCCACTGTTATTTGAAAGGCATTCTAAATATATACTTCCAGCAACGAATAAGCAACGTTGATATCCGTAGACCTACTATGAATCGACCATGAAGAATTACTAGTTAGATAAAAAAATAACTGCGTGAATGACGAAAACGGTCAACTGAATGAATTGCCCTTACATGTCGATTGCTTTTACATGATGAAATTCGTCCGTCAAATTAGAAGTATAGGATAGGCCCAACGTGTGCATCAAAGATTTTGGTTGAAAACCCTCCGTGAAATGGCATCGAGTCGAGCTCAAAGGCGATTTATCACGGAGCACCGTACTCTCACTTACCAAAAGACAAATGAATGAGAACAATATTTGTAGGGGTCAACCGAAAAATAGATATTAGTGGAAGGGTTAAATTAATTATGCTTTATCAGCTTTGCCTCCTCTGGATCCCACCGTGTCGGAAATTTAGGTATCTGTTTGTTGTTTTTGGCTGTATTTCAAATTCTCAAATCATAGACTTTTTGTGTTATAATGAATTAAAATGTCTACCTATATTCTTTGTTGCGCAGGGCTTTACGATAACTTAAAAAATGTTTATATATACATGCCACCCTCTCTTAATGTGTATACGGGAGTATACATTTTGCACATGCTGGCTTTGGTGTATCCTACTGGTCAACTTTATTAGTAGGTGCGCAACACCGAATACACAATTTTCTACTTATTTAATTGACAGTGGAAAATTTATTCAGGGAATCAAAAAAACAATTTAAATAAAATAATTTCATAGGTATACTGGTATTAATCAAAACTAATGACAAAACTAGATTAATAACAATAGCTTACCCGGCATAACCTCTGGGTCTAAAACGCCTAAGGCAGGCAGCACAACACGGAATTCAGGCAGCACCAACAACTCACGTCTGGCCAGAATAACGCTATCGTCAGTCGACTCCACTACTCTGTTCAACGACCCGGGCGCTTCTGCCTTGCAGCCAAATCTGGCCGTAAGATTTCTTTTCAGATCCAAATCAGTTTCATCGTTGAGCTGCGACGAACCGGTTGATAAAGACGAGGTTGAACATTCATTCGTGTTAGATTTAGCCAAGTCACTACGAAGCACAACTTCTACGGATATGCGCGACTGGCTCGGTAGTGCTAAGCCAAGTAGAGCAGAATTGACGAAGTGTTCGGCATTTATACCTAAAATAGTGAATGTCAATATAACAGAGCCAAAGATACCTCAATTTCAGATCAATTCTATCATAGAGTTCTAGACCAATATAAGCTTTTTGGTTAGCCTTCCTTTCGGGTGGAGCCTATATGACATTTGTTTAGACCTAAAGTTCCAATTAGTCACCCACAATCTGTTACCATTGAACAGACACACCAAAACTCGGTGAATTGATTTTAAACTGAATTGTAATATATAATTAAATAATCACTGATTGTGCGGGTGGTGACTTCAATCATCTTAATAAAAATTGCGAGCCCGCTGCATATTATATATATAACGAAGTTTTGCTTAAGATGGCAAAGGCGATTCATACAGTATACCGGTTTCGAATACTTTTACATTTCTATCATTGATGACGATGATCATGATCTTCGTTTAAACCAGATCCTCCACTTCATAAATCATTCACATTAAATGCATTTTGGTGGAAATTATTATTCTCATCATAAAAATTAATATATCATTCTTTTGTTATTATTAATAAATACAGTTAACTGTTGTTGGTTATGAAGATGACATGCATACATATACCCACCTACCTATATACATACATGCATACATACATACATGCATACATGCATACATGCATACATGCATACATCATACATACATACATACATACATACATACATACATACATACATACATACATACATACATACATACATGTAGGCATACATACATATATTACATACACACATACATACATACATACATACATACATACATACATGCATACATGCATACATACACACATACACACATACATACAAACATACGTACATGGATACATGCATACGTGCGTAAATTGAACTATTTATCTTCTAGCGAGTTTATTATTAAAAACCTGGCATTATTAAGCCCACATGGCAACTGAAAAGAAAATGGCTGAGTAGTCCAGTGGCGCATAGCAATGCACTTTTTATCTTATCTTTGGCGCGGTTGTAACTAACTTTGCTTCGTACACATTTCTAAAGCATTCAATCTCAAGCTTAGCTAAGAAATTGTGTATATTATGTGAACACTCACCGTGACGATGTGGTTCAACAAGACAGTGCCAATTGCTTCCGCCTGTAGCTGCATTGGTGGATGACACTGTTTCAGCGGCAATATTTCCACCTTCAGTTGCTGGAAGCAAGTCACTTGCTAAACTTGCTTGCATATTGACTCCAACTAAACTATCAAGAGCATTTTGTAAATCAACAGACGCCAATGGGTCTTCGTTTTGAGTTGAAAAGAATGAGTTACTAGACAAACCATCGTCACCATTGAGGGCAACATTAGACATATGGAATAAGTGGTTCGGCAAATGCACCAAAAGACTGGTAAGCCAACCAGGCGGGCCACCAATATCCGCATTGACGGAATTTCGATCTGATGATTCACCAAGAGTTGGTTTTCCAACATTAGACACATCTTGACTGACATGCTCCATTGTAACTTGCTTCCGTTGTGGTTGAACAAGGCGCATTCGACAAGAGAATGGCGAAAACGACGAAAGCCGACGAAGGCTGTGTTCAAGATTCAGATTTGATCCGAAGCGACAATAGCGTTGTCTAAATTTAAAAAATTAAAAATAACTTACGGAAGTAAAAGTCTAAACTATGGAAAGGCATTTAGACTTATACAATTGAAAATAATGCACATTAGTAATTGTAAGGTACAACTAATCAAAAATTAGATACGTGGGCGGTAATAACAATCTTGCAATCTTGATATAAACACCTTATCCATTATTACCGGGATATTTGAGATAGCTGAAATTATTTATAAGGATTGGACTGCTAATGACATATAGATGCGAATATATATATAGACAAATTCGTAGCTTAAGACAATTGATGAGTCAAAAAAATAAATAGGACGGATTCGTGAACGAGGTTACCACATTTGCTTAAATCTGCTGTGATTATTGTGCTGTTTGTGACCATTGGCCTGATGATGGAACGAGAAAGCGCGGTCCAAAAAGTAACCAGGAAACAGATTGATAGAACCACATTTCCACTGGTTAGTATGAACGATGTTGAAGCCTTCTGAAGAAAGGGACGAATACACGCCCAGCTCGATCGAAAACAAGACAGATACGGACGGGGAAATTGGGATCAATCAGATATTTCTGGAACTTTTGGTGCAAAGATACAACCTGTGTACGCAAAATGCGGCATTTCAGAATATGAAGCTGGCACTCTGCAAAAATTCAAAAAATAAATTCATTCAGTAAACTGGTTTCATCCTTATTGGGAACTCATCATATACTGCCCAGAAATAATCGCGGCCAGGGCTCGAACCTGTGCATGTCTGCTTCGTAATCTGTTGCACTATCCGTTCAGCTTTTTGGAATTTGAGCAGTAATTAGCCATAGAGATAATTTTCGGGGGGTGCAGCCTAGACCGTACCGTGTGAGCACATTGAGTGTATTTAATGGTTCGCCAACCCAGCACAACAACCCATCTCCCGATCGAAAAAATTATCAGAAAATTAAGCTGACTGAAATTACATGTTAATAGAACAAGGTTTATGCAGTGAAACATCCCTGTAAAATGCCTAAGCCAATCGAAAAATATTCCGAATGACCGTTACGAGTGCGCGCATAGGCCAATTCGTTATTTCATGAGACTATCCTGGCGAAGACATCACAACTTATCATAGCTCACAATAACGTCTTGTGAAGCACAATAGAATACAACTGAGTATTTTTATAAATTAACAATGGCGGGCCGCTGAATCCAGTGCTGCATTTAAATATGGTCGCGTGCATGGATTTGATTCACATCTTATTAACAAGTTTGCTATTTTTGTTGTCCATGACTCATTCTGCGGAATATAGCAGACCCCAGTTGATGAAGCCCAGAACACGTTCGCAACACGATAGTTACCAAGAGTGCTAGTGCCACAGAAAGGTAACACATCACCCAAATAAATCACACTCTCATTTGAATGAAAGAAGATTGCTACTTTTTGGTGAACAAAACTTAGATGGTGCATATTGTGGAGTACTCAAAGGAATTTTGTATGTGTACGGGCAAATGCAGTTTCGAGACTACCGTATGCGTAATAAAGTTAATAAAATTCCGCAGCAGGATAGCTCAGTGGTTAGAGCACCAGATTCCGAAGCAGACGTGCCCAGGTTCGTATCCTGTCCGCGGCAAATTCTGGCCAGTACTTGATGAGTTCCCAATAAGGACGAAACCGGTCTACTGGATGAATTGCCTTTTCTACACTATACAATTCTTAGTTTATACTGACATATGTAAGTAATTAATGGGTCAGGTGTTTATATCAAGACCGCAACCTTGATTATAATAATTGTTATCACCACCCGCGCAACCAATGTTCGTTTAATTATATAAATGTTCATTTCAATACCATTTCCCCATGTAATGTGGTGTCTGTTCAGTAATGACAGATTGGGCATGGTTAGTTGGAACTTTGGGTCTAAATGGATGCCATATGAGCTCCACCTAAAGGAAAAATTGACTAACCAAGTTACATTAGTTAGTATATAACTGAAAATTGTGTGTAGTGTAGTGTGCGGCAGGATAGCTCAGTGGTTAGAGCACCAGATTCCGAAGCAGACGTGCCCAGGTTCGTATCCTGTCCGCGGCAAATTCTGGCCAGTACTTGATGAGTTCCCAATACGGACGAAACCGGTCTACTGGATGAATTGCCTTTTCTACACTATACAATTCTTAGTTTATACTGACATATATGTAAGTAATTAATGGGTCAGGTGTTTATATCAAGACCGCAACCTTGATTATAATAATTGTTATCACCACCCGCGCAACCAATGTTCGTTTAATGTTCGATTTGACTTACAAAATCAAAACAAGAAAAAAATAGATAATTCATGAGCAAAATGTTAGGAATACACAGCAAAATCTTACTGAATAGCTCCAGAAAAATGTCCACTTGCACCCAAATAAAGCGCCAATCGAAGTCTATTTTTGGTAGATTCACCTGACAATGCACCGTTAGTCAATGCACACACAGATAAAATTGGTAATTCTTCTACAGATATGTCAAGTTCACCCGACTTAGCTTGAACAGCCTCGCGATGAATGTTGCCACTCCCACGACCCAATCGATTCAGTGTCACCAGACGACCCGGCAGCGACATTCCATCTACTGCGATAGTCCCATCGAATGGATGAACATTGACCTGCGGAACGAAGAGATTAATAATTAACTTTAAATGATTATGCAGCAAAAAAACCTTGCACAATCTTTGCAAGCCTAGGTATGTTCTAACATAAAAGTCAATTTTCTGTATATTGACTTGGATAATTGCTAACAAAAATGTACCAACTCTGCTATCTTTTCGTTTACCAACCAAGTTTGACAAACAATGGTAATTGGTGTACACTATTTTAATTATCAATTTCCATACGTTTCCGTTTTTATCTTTATTTACAGAAAACCAACATAGTAACCTCCATTGATCAATATTAAAATTCTGGTTCTGTTGTTCCTCAAATTATTATCACCCATCGGTAGACTCGTTTTTTGCATGTAGAGATACGCAATATTTTCTCCAAAAATGGTAGTGTGAATAAGAATGCTGCCTGACACATTAATATTTCAGAAGACGACTTACAAAGCATATTATCCTTCGTAATTGCGCTTAATCATTCTGGTATCGTGAGATGATCCCGACAAACAGGCACATGGAGATTTTAAAACTAGTATACATCGATTATTTTAGCGTCAAACAAGCTTCTACAAATATTATTTAAAATACGGTTGCGATCTTGATGTAAAAACAAGTCATTATATATATATATATATATATATATATATATATATATATATATATATATATCTCAAGCATTGTGTAATGTGAAAAGGCAATTTATCCAGTAGACCGGTTTTGTCATTATTGGGAATTCTTTATGTAATTTCCAGAATATTCCGCGGACAGGAATCGAACCGCGTAAAAATTTCCAATTAGGACGAAACCGGTCTACCGGATGAAATGCATTTTAGACATTACATAATGATTAGTTTATACAGAGTGTTTGTTGCTATAATATTATTAGTGGTGGTGTATGCATGTACATGGGCATACGTATTTTAAAATAGGATACATACTGCTCACATGACCTTCGGGTGGCATAAGGCACACCATTTTCGGCTCAAAGCATGGCAATATATAAATCAGTGACAATATTTAGCAAATTACTGGAGTTAGAAGAACAGTGTTTTCTAGAGACGATCCACCAGATCCGTTGGAAGTAAATTGATGCGCTTCAGTCGTACCATCGTTGGAAGACATCATTAAATAAACTGTTCCAGGGCGAAGAGCTAACAGAACAGGGCATTCTCGAGATTCGGCACTACTTGTTGTGGTAGCGGTGTTGTACACGCGCGACAAATGTAGCACAATAGCGAGAGCCGAATTACTCGATGACCAACGAAAACCTGTAAAATTAAATTGAATAGAGAGGCAATAATTAACAAGAAGCACAGTTATAAATTATTTGAAGACTCAAAACACGATCAGTCTACAAATATGTTCACCATTATTAGCACGTATTTTAAATGAAATAAGTCTTACAATTAGTTAACATATTGGATAACAAGTAGTTGCTACAAAACGTCACAAAGGAAAACACTTTTTGGCGGAGAACCATTAATTCAGTCACATTTTTATTCACTAGTATTATTATTACTACTCATAATCATACAATTGCTACTGCTACTACCACTATTACAACTACTACTACCACTACCACTATCACTACCACTACCACTACTACTACCACTACCACTACCACCACAACTACCACTACCACCACTACTACTATTATTATTATTACTACTACTACCACTTCTACAAAAAATCAATTAGAACTTTCAAAATGATGCTTCTCTTTCAAATAGTCATCAAATTAGTGATGTGTAAACGTGCACGGTAAATTTGCATTATGTTGCCCATTCCTAGTGTGGTAGACTGAGACCATATCAGTCTGACCCACCATTTGTATATGCATAAGATATAGTGTGTAGACGTAGATTTGAATGGATATATAAGATGTCGGTATAAACAAGTGAAGAATAAATAAATAACTAAGAATCGTATGAACACACAATTTGCTGTAATGTAATTTTGTATATATATTTAGATATGTATTTATGGTTTGGACACATTTAAATGGAAAATAAAATTTATACAGGATATACCGTTCATTATTGCATACCTAGTGCATACAAGATGAGATTAGGTAAACCGGGAATTGAGGACTCCTGCAATATAATCAAAATAAAAATTCTGTTAATACTTCTACGCATCGGTAAAATTAAATAAATCGAGACGTCACGGTTAGGCGTGTCTGTTTTGTTTATACTCATTCCATGTCAATTTCGTAAATGCGTATAGGTTTTTGTCTGTGAGGGGGTGTGGGCTTTTTCGTGGATACATGTGAGAATGGAAGAATAGGTATTAAGATCAGAATATGGATATCATATTTGCCATAAGTTGTACTTTTCTGTGTGTGGAAAAAATCGGCAAAGATTTTTTCACCAGCAATTTCAGAAAAAACTAATTGTGGACAGCTTCAAAGTGACGTGACAGGTGAGAACCAATCAATCAATGGTCAACACAATCTGTGCACCTGAAAAGTAATCATCATTTTGCCGACCTACAAGTTCTATCAATTATCCCGCAATAGCAAGTTGCTCATTAAAATTCCACGATGACAGCATTGCGCAAGGATCATCATTAAATGTAAGGAGCGAAGGGCCGGATGAGTCACCAGCACCAAAATGCACACTTGTGTACAGATTATACTTTTTGTTTAAGCGGACTTTGGTTTATCCTACAGTTAAATACTGTTTGTTGCGGAGAACTAATATATATGCAAGTATGTTTTAGGTGTTGCGAACCTAGTAACAAATTAGTTCATTTGTGACCAGAAGGATAAACCAAAGGCAGCATGAACAGAAAGTATAATCTCATGCACATTCGTTTCGTGCTTACTGGCGACTCATTAGTAGGAGCCGGTATTACGCATTTTAACCACTATATATTTGGCCGAAGAATGTGGAATAGGAGATTGTACCTTTTGGTTTATCCTTCCGGTCCTTTTCGAAATAATTTGTTAATAGGAACCCAATAACGTAGTATAATTTATGGATTTCATTTGACATTGTACAATATATTATATACTATATATATATATATATATAAAATGTATTCACTACATTTATTTGTGGAATTATACACAAATACAGTATTAATATGTTGAATAGTAATCTCACTCTACAAAATAATCATGCACTAAAAACTAAAATAATGCAATTTACCTTGAGGAAGGTTAGGAAGACACATCCAATCACCTACTGCCAAGTTTATTGACGAAGGCGAGAAGGAATCTAAAGGAGGGGATTCTGAAGACATTGCTGATTGCTCAGAGGTTGTTATGTGTGCCATTTCGATGCGAGGCGAAAGGCCTAAAAGAGTGGTAGTCTTTGGCAGACTCAGGTACGTAGCCGTCATCATTGGGAAAAGTTCTTCTGTAGACATCTGTCGATGATCTATATCTTGAATAGCGATATGCTTTTCTGCGTTGCCTTTAAGCATGCCAGACTCGTAGACCGCAAACGCACCTTTATTTACGACTGACATTTGAAGAGTCGTTGCACTAGACGAAGCTAGGTGTGCAAGTAAAATTAAAGTGTAGATACACGATCATATTACTACTGGAGTTAACAACACAAACGCAGATAAAATGTTCATCTTTCTTATGTCGAAGTCAATAGCTCCAAAATAATAAAGGTAGATCAACTTCTCTAATCGATCCATTATAACTTATTTAGGCTAGATCAATACAAAAAAATCCTACTTACGAGTTAGGAGTTGCTTCAGGCCAGCGGTTCTCCCTCCTGTTGCAGATGCAGCATTGGTAGAAATTTGAACGGATAAACTGGAAACCAGAGGAGAAGGAATAGTATCAACGAGACGTAGAATCTTCACGCGATTACTTCTATAGAAACGTTTATTGTGCAAAATTGCTGGAATAACACTCTGCTGAGTCAACTGTGCAAGGTCCATTCGATGCTGACGAATAGAGACAGTTGTTAAATCATCTAGAAAAAATCAATATTTAAATAGTCAATATCGACGAATAGAGCACAAAAATGGATAACTTTTAAGAACGTCTATATAAATTTCGTTTCTGCTCGATTTTCATCGATAAGAGCGACTCAGCATTCTCGGAGATCGCCTGGGTAGCCCAGTGATCATGCAAAATGCGTGTGATCGACATGAATTAAAATAAGCTCGACTTTATGCATTTTACCGATCAAGTTCACGAAGGAAGAAATTAGAAAACTAATTGAACAATAGCATGGAATTATGTAATCATACAAATCTGTGTGCACGTATAAATCAGGCCCAGATGGATTTCTAAACTGAGTTGAATAATGGTTGGCCCAATGGGTCATGTTTCAAAGAATCCTAGTCCCGTTTTTATTGGACAAATTGCCCGTTTTAACTGTCATTGAGGCTAATAAGTTACACATTAGTGAAAGATCCAGACAAGCATGAATTAACAGATCTAGATATCGAGAAATTTGGACTCGCCATTTGGTCCTGTCTACCGATAAATTCTTGTTAAGTAGAAATATAGTGTGGCGTGAACAGAAAATTTCCAAGTTTCTAATCAACCATTTAATTATAATCGTTACCAAGGTATAAAGCTCTAACCCCCATCAGATGAAAGTCCCCAAACCCATTTAACATCTCATATTCCACTCAAAAACGGCTTTTCAATAGTTCAGCTAGCTGGCCACCAAACACAAGTCACTCATAAGCGTCATAGAAACCTCAACAAAAACTGCATTGACAACATAATTGACAATAGACAAAGAAATGTATTATCATCAACAAAAGCTAGATTACCTCAGGAGACCAAATATAGCATCAACACAACATAATGACTCACCTGAGATGGCGTCAAATGCCAAGCCAACTTCATCGTGACAGCTGATGCCAAGGTGGTATGGTCCTCCAGAGGGTAAACCACGAATAATGCTTGCAGCTTCATTGGCCGGAGTGACAAGACTATCGTTTCCATGCACATCACTGTAACCCCCACTGTTGGTGCTTAGAGAAGCAGTTCTGAGCAGAGCATAAACTTGTGCAACATTGTCGATTCGAGGCTCTACGAGAAGGTAGCGAGGTTGTTTGATAACTACATCAACAAGCATTGACTGTGAGTATGCAGCAGACTATAAATTGTTGAGCAAAGTTGCATTAACATAAAACTTTAGCATTTCAATATATATAATCAAGCAATATACCAACTCGTCGAAAATACAACAGTTAAATATTGTTTGTTGCGGAGAACTAATATATATTCATGTATGTATTAGGTTTTGCGAACCTAGTAACAAATTAGTTCAGTTGTGACCAGAAGGATAAACCAAAGACAGTATGAACGGAAAGTATAATCTCATGCACATTCGCTTCGTGCTTACTGGCGACTCATCAGTAGGAGCCGGTATTACGCCTATTAACCACTATTTGGGTGAAGAATGTGGGATAATAGGACGGTAAATCTCGAGACGAATGTGTAAACCTGCAATAGTGAAGCTAACATCATATAGTCTACGACAATGCGATTTCAACGCTAACTCACACTATATAATATATTATATTATATATATATATATATATATATATATATATATATATATATATATGTAAAGTCTTCGCAACAAACAGTATTTAACTGTTATATATTGAATTGAATGATGTCATGCTTACCACGAAATGTGATAACTGACATCGATCAAGGCCAGGGTGTATGGATTTACTGGAGTAACATGTGTTCAGAAATTGTTGTAATTCTCAATTTCGGTGAGCTATATCATAAATTGATATCCATCATGTTGGTATCATGTACCGACTCGGAAACCATAGTGTTAGTACCATGTACCTTTTCGGTACAATAATGTTGGTATCGGTTACTAACACAATAGCCATAGTGTTAGTATCCTTTACAGACTTGGTATATATTTTATATAGTGTGAGTTAGCGTTGAAGTTGCATTGTCGTAGCCTATATGATGTTAGCTTCACTATTGCAGGTTTACACATTCGTCTAGGAAATTGTAACGTCCTATTATCCAACTTTCTTTACCCAAATATATAGTGGTGAAAGGGCGTAATACCGACTCCTACTGATGATTCGCCAGTAAGTACGAAACGAATGTGAATGAGATTAAACTTTCCGTTCATGCTGCCTTTGGTTTATCCTTCTGGTTACGTCGAAAATACATCGTGCGATATATTAAATGTAAATAGAAATCAAATTTTACTTGACATGCAGCTACTCTTAAAGCCGACCACATCCTATTTAGTCACATGCATAACGAACTATTATATATATATATATATATATATATATATATATATATATATCGTCAGACCATCCCCTCCTCAACGTGGTACGACGGTGTCAACCATGTTTCGATGATCGATCGTACATGGGCTAACGGGGCTATGGCGGTGGTGTCACCAGGGCGTGGTGGATTTCCGACCGGCAATCGGATCTCCTATAAAATACCACATGAGCCCGACGACGGCACCATGACTCGGCGTGTGTTCCCCGCCACAAAAGGGGACAACAGCCACAGGATTACATGGACTCCTGGACAGTACCCCGTACTTCCGAATGGCGAATGAGCTCTCAACAGCCACCGGCAACCATACTATTTTCTGCTGCCTTGCAGACTGCGCTTGGATGCGCAAAGGCTAGAGGTGCGTCCTCGATCAAAAAGCCGAGTGGTGAGGGGACACCACTTGTACGAAATTCCCAAGAAACTCCATGAAAATGTCACAATCTATGAATACCGTTCATGCTACGGCGTCCCCGGCAAGCGACGCGCCCTGTGCTCCCCCAGAGGCCAGGGTGTCAAATGAAAAGCTATCTGGTTTTATCAGCGCGAAAACACCTATTTATTTCGGGTGTTGGAATGTTCGAACATTGCTTGATATCGGCAGCCAAGCAATCACGGCCAAATCTTTATATGACTACCAGATTGAAGTTGCATGCCTGTCTGAAGTCCGACTGCCCGGCACAGGATCAACGAAGATAAAAGTACCGTCGGCAGAATCAACATACTTGATGAAACTCTCTACTCAGCAAGCTGCGCTTGAAACGCTCGGAACCATCAAAAGTCACCATAAAGACTGGATCTCTGAACGCACGATGCGAGCGTCACAAAAAGCAAGAGATGCCCGGATGAATAACGCGCCTAATTATCGCCACCTGAGACGTGAAACCACGAGGTCTGCTCGGGCTGACCGTAAGCAGTATTGGGATGAAATGGCTTCCGCCATGGAATCGGCTGCAAACGTCGGTGATTTCGGGGGTCTCTTCCGTCTTATACGTAAAGCATCCGGTAAGCGCAATGCAGAGACTATTCTACGCAGCGCAACAGGAGACTTGATTTCTGATGTCAATGGCAAAATCGCAAGATGGGTTGAACATTTTTCGCAGTTATTGAACCGACCATACAGTGGCCGCTCCCCACCGCAACCACCTGCAACATCTACACCCAGCTACGATGTGGACTGCTCTTCCCCAACCGAGGTTGAGATCGCTATGACCATCCAGCGCATGAAGAGCAAGAAATCCCCCGGTGAAGATGGAATTCCTGCAGAGATCTACAAGGTCTGTATAGGCGCACTACTGCCATCAATCCATCGACTGTTCTCTTCTATCTGGGAACAAGAAGCATGCCCGTCAGACTTCGGAATGTCAATCCTGCTACCGTTTCCCAAAAAGGGTGATAGATCAAGGTGCGAAAACTACCGTGGTATCAGTCTTCTCAACACCGCATCCAAGCTGTTGGCGTCGATTCTATTGAACCGCTTCTGTAATGAGCGGCATGCCCGTACCCGTCCCCATCAGGGTGGGTTCCGCCCAGGCAAAGGCTGTGTTGATCAGATCTTTACATTACGGCGAGTTTTGGAACATCGCAACGAATTTCAACAACCAACCGTCGCTTGTTTTATTGATTTTCGAGCTGCTTTTGACTCTGTTGATCGCGACTCCCTATGGAACATCATGCTGCTCGACGGTATGCCCATAAAACTCGTCAATCTGATCAAGGCCTACTATGCAGCCACCAAAGCCAGAGTACGTGTGTACGGAGAAGAATCGGATGAATTCAGTCTGCACACAGGGGTTCGACAAGGATGTCCCTTGTCACCCATATTGTTCAATTATGCGGTTGACTGGATTCTGAGCAACGCGCTAACTGAGTTCCGAGGCGTTCAAGTATCAAATAACCTATGGCTGACGGATGTTGATTACGCAGACGATGTTGTTCTCCTTGCTGACAGCTTTGGGAGCATGCAAGCCGTTTTGGATCAAGTGGCCCAGTTTTCATCAGCCGTTGGTCTGGAAATCAATGCCGACAAAACGAAAGCCTTCGCCATCGGTGTATCTTCATCTGATGAGCAGCTCACGGTGTACGACAGCCCAATCGAAACAGTCGACGATTTTACGTACCTTGGTTCAAAAATGCTTCCAACTGGTCAAGTAAAGAATGAAGTCCGAACACGCATCGACCGTGCCAGACTTGCTTTCTTACAATTGAAGAACTCACTTTGGAGAAGAAGTGAAATCAGCCTCAAAACGAAAATCCGAGTCTACCAGGCTACTGTTCGGCCTGTGCTACTGTATGGCTGTGAGACTTGGCCATTACGTTCTGAGGACTCCAAAAAGCTCGAAGTATTCGACCATTGGTGCCTTAGGTACATCACAAAGACAAAATGGATGGACCGGGTGTCGAACGCATCTGTTCGTCACCAATGCGGGGACATCATGCAACTATCCGTCTGGATCCAACATCGTCGACTTCAATGGTTCGGGCACGTACTACGCAAACCCGAAGACGAAATGGTACGGCAGGTGATGACCCCGGTTCAATGTGCAAACTGGCGCCGCCGCCGAGGTGGACAACTGAAGACATGGCTTGCAACAATCAAATCGGACCTGGAACTCCTAGGTTTACGCAATGTTTATGGTCCGCGTCACTGGGAGCGTCATTGGCCCTCTTTATGTTCCGAAATGGCTGCCAACCGCCCGGCATGGAGAGGTTTAATCCGGGATATCAATGGAGCCGGCTTATCCTCTAAAAGGAGCCAGCCGCAGTAAAAGAGTAAAGTAAAGTGTATATATATATATATATATATATATATATATATATATATATATATATATATATATATATTTAAAATTAAAACAGCTGTAAAGAGAAATATAGACGTTATTCAGGATAATATTACTCACAAATTCGACAACTTGTTTATGATTCACATTTTCCTCACTTTTCAAGTTACACTTTATTGGAAAAATCTGTGGAAGTAGCAACAGATATATTCCTCTCTGTAAACAGGCTGTTCTGAAATATTCTGTGGGAGATCTAGGTTTCTGTTTTTGTTTAGATCTAGCCCAGATGAATATACCCCCCTAGAGAACATAGAAATAAGGCACTATATATATATATATATATATATATATATATATATATATATATATATATATATATATATATATATATATATATATATATATATATATATATATATATATATATATATATATATATATATATATATATATAAGGATTGGATGAACGATCAACTAACGAATCCAGAATAATGGCCGTAGATACTGGTAGAAATAAGATTTATTATTAAGTGGACGTATGCAAAATGAAAAAAGCATTTGTAGTCAAATAAAATAAAAGTAATATAGAACGAGTGCCTCTACCACAATTCACTTCCATGCTTTGAAGCTTTAATGAAGCGACACAGTATGAACCGGCTGTTTTTCCTACGTCGCTTCGATTTGAAAGTGATCTGGCAAATGTTGTGTTGTGTAGTGGTGTTAGTGACCTTATTTATATGTTCTCTAGGCGGGTATATTCATCTGGGCTAGATCTAAACAAAAACAGAAACCTAGATCTCCCACAGAATATTTCAGAACAGCTGTTTTAATTTTAAATATTTTTTTTATTTTCTTACGGTTATGTGGCAGAAAAGCCTCTACGTGCAAACTCGCATCATTATCACCTCGTACAGAAATTTAACAAATCGTTAGTAACTGATACTTCATTGCCACATAACCATGAGAAAAAGAAAATGTTAAAGGAAAAATAGCTGATAGATCATAATTCAGCCGAAATATTCAAAAAAGCACACTCAGAAGGTATAAAAATCGGTTGTAATTCAAACAGTTGCGCTGTGCTTAGCACAATTTAACTGCAATGCTCATTACGTAGACAGACCAAGATTCAGCATAAAGTTTAATATTTTCATTTACAACTGAAGAACTCACTTCTCTTGACATTGTTGGCGCCATGTTTGAGCTTTTATCGCGAGGCCACGTCGTGATTCTCACTTGGCGCCGACAACTGAATGTAGAGTGCATAAAATTGTTATCATCGTCGGCAAGTTGACTAGAAATAGATTCATGCCTTTTTGACATATCAGACGACACCGTATGCTTCTGGGCAGGTGGACAATTATTGGCGACTAACAGCCCCTGGTCAGATATGGTCAATACGGGCATTTTGTATTGAAGCGCATTGGATACATCCTCGCTATTTTGTACTGATTCGAAAAGAACGTGACTATTCATTGAACTGTTTTCAAAACATAAATACAATTGAGAAATTTAGACAGAACACACTAAAATCAGGAAACACATTATGTAAAGATGCACTTGATGTAAAGTTAAGCTATTGTACTTTATGGTAACGTAAATTTAGATTTATGTCGTATTTACTACAATTGCTAAACATCATTATAACAAAATATTAAACTGAATATTCACTGTCGCATAGTAATAATCTAATTCATAGCTATGTGGGGGCGTATTCATAGTTTTGGGTTGGGAAAGCTAACCTAGCCTCCCCTTATCGACCTGCCGAGTGAAAGAAACTTTCATTATCGTCACCATCAGCATTATCACCACCAATATAAATATCAATACCACCAAAATCGTCATTCCGACCATTATCATCATTATCACTACTGTCAAGGCGAGTGTTATACTACAAAATCATGTACTCGAACAAACAAGGCAAATATATGATTAAATGTAATCTATTAAATTATTAGAAGACAACAATTTAATACAAGCAATAAACTCAGATAAAAGGCGACTAGGAGTACCCACGCAGTGGGTGCCACTAGGTGTCTTTACTATGCACCGAGCTAATCGTATTCTTTAGAAAAACTTACACATCTTCGGGCACCTTCAGCTGTATATGTGAATTAGGTGTCATTCGAATTTCCTGGTTGCCACGCCATGGCCATAATAGGTGACTCAATGCGGGTAAAACATTGACGAAGAGACGAGTCGTTAGTTGAGGCATTGCTTTTCCGGTCACAGGTGAGACCAACTGTGCACTGCTCAAATCATCGCTCACTTCAACACTTAACTGAATAATAACCTGTCCAGCAGTTAGTCCTGTTATCGTAATGCCCGATGCTAGATTGGTCTAGGTCAACACAAAAATTACACAAATTTAGTTAATTATCCACCATGTCCATTTTAATATATATATATATATATATATATATATATATATATATATATATATATATATAGATAACAACAAGAAGGAAAACGTGTATAAGCTTTTCAATTTGACTCGTAGGAATAACAATACCAGTAAAACGACGAACGTACTCTAACCATTCCTACCAGTGACATTACCTAGAGCCCTGCGAACATTCCCGAGTTCCAATGACCTATGGCTCTAGAATCTGCTAGTCCAACTGGCGAGAGATCTGCGCATAATTAAACTTATAAAACGAACACCACACTGGCGACATCCACCGTTCTATTACGCAAATTCAGCAACTGCACGACGCATAATATCGGTAAAGTTGGCAGATATCGGCACTACAGAAATTAAGAACATTTACAATCAAACCAAACTGCCAGCGAAAGAAATTCATACGCAATAGCCTAAAATAACACCTCTAAAACGACTACTAAATAAAAGTATTGACAATTAAAACATGAACAGGAGCAGAATCCTTTAAAGCTAAATCCATTCGAGTGTCTTTTGTTTATTGACAGTACGATCAGTGTGATCTAGTGAACGATAGCAAAACTATGAGATAGTCGATCTAATCATTCTGCGGTTCCAGGCATCCACCGATGTTCTGTATATAGCATATTAAACTGGGTGTGTGATTGATCTTCGAAAATAGTGCCTTGACCAAAGGGTTCGGTGGTAATGGGACAATAAATATAACTTTTTGGTTCGTAGATGTTATTTCGGCAATGCCTCCTTATGATTATCTGGTAAATATATAAGCAAAACCGGGTTAATACATCAATTAAAAAAGATTTACAGATGCTGGCAGCTGTAGTCCATCATTTACCGGGTCTTTTGACGCAAATGAGAAGAGACAACATATCTAACTTGAAATCCTTGGATCCGATGTTTAGTGACATATACGGATCATTCAATTTACTTGCATAGTTTTTCAAAGACAGATGCACATTTGCGTATATTTCAGTCATTCTCGGCTTTTGCTGATATTTTGAACCCCTCTTTCAAGGATTCCCGTTGAAAAACTCGATGTCCTCTGTAAATTTATTGAACCTAACCTTCCTTCATCTCCATACCAGCATGTACTAAGATATTCCTTCATAAATACGCCAAATACGCTAAATTTCTGTTCAATAAGTATAATTTCTCATACAATACAATAAACGGAGACATACTTAACTATGTTTCTCCACCGTTTGCCATTAAATTGCAAAATATTATTGCTCTTTCAAATACCTCTTCGTTAGTAAGAGTACAGTGCGCCGAGACAGTGGCAGATTTCGCCATGAGATGGCTGGTCTACCCTTACTGCGGTTCCAGTTGACCTCCGGAGTTATTTCAGTGGCCTGGCGAGCTGGATGTGCAATTGGCCTTCTTAAATACTGGCCCAACCAGAGCAATCGACTCTCCCTCATAAGTTTCGATGATGATAGAACATCAATAGACGGCAGTATAGAATTGGTTGGTCCTTAAACTTTACTCTTGATTAATGTTTATTTCGATAGCATGTTTGACAAGAAGACCACGGATATTGTGTTTAATGAAATAAATGGGTGATTCCAGAGATTTTCAGCTTCAATAAAGTAGCAACTGTATAGTTAATACGTCTAGAAATCTCGGTCTAAGCTGATTCCTCTTGAGTAACCAGAGGTTCAATGTAAACGAAATAATTGACGACTTGCAGTGGAGCGCCGTTTAGCACGATCTGAAGCTCTGATTCAAAATTGGTCAGAACGACAGTTTCTCGTATGTTCTGCTTCAGACCGTAACAGATACATTTGTAGGGCACTATTAAAGTATTTGTGAAGCTCATCTTCCATTCTGCCGACCATCACCCATTTCCAATCCAGGGAGATTTTCTGTGACCTCAACAACGACTTCGCCGACAATATAATTAAACATGGTGTGAGCAATGACACATTCTTTTCGAATACATGTTGATAAGTCATTATAACAAGTTTCGATAAATCTAAAAAATTGCTGCATAAGGCTTACATTTTCTATCGAATCTGAAAACATTGCCGCTTCAGATATGTCAATGGCGCATTTATAAACATCAAGAAAGGTTTTTAGATAAATTTTATACTAAATTATTTTAGTAGTGTTTACTAAAATAGTCAGACATGAACCTGACAAAAAACCTTTTATGCTAGCGCATTCCTAATCTCCAAAGATCGCAAATTATACCATAAAAGCAGATAAGCTCGAATAAATGAAAGTTCCAGGAATTAGTGCTGTTCAAAACACCCGTTTCGGGAAATAGCTAACCCGAAAGACATATTGAAGTAAATATGAAGTACAACCAAAGAAAAAAAGCAGTGAAGCCACAAACGACAAATGGATTATACGTTATTTTAACTTTTTAAAGGGACGTAACGAATTATAATAGTGAATGCTCGGATGTCTGAAACAGAACTGATGATTGTTTATACAATAAAATGTATGTTAAACGTAACTGTTTAAAATATATATCGTTTATTTATACATATTCAACTGCTGCTTAGTGGTCTATGTAGGTTGAACTAGCCGATTACTAAAGAAGCGATTCGAAATTTATTTAGTCAATTATTCATCATTTCCAGCCATACAAAAGTCAAAAGTGACTAATGTTTCACTGCCATATAACCATAAGGAGTGAAAAACGTATATAAGTGATATTAGACAAATTATTAGTGAGAAAGAGAGGCAGAGAGAGAGAGAAGGAATTTCTTTGCTAATATGAGTAAATTTATCAGGATAACTCACAGAAATAAGGCCAACTAAACCTCTCCACTACACCATTATGGCCAAGTTAGCATTCGGTCAAGGCGACGTCACCAATACAGCTTCCTTGCGGATTTCACTGTATCACGTCATAAACAAACCAAACTTCGCAGCTAACTTTGCCCTACTAAGAAAAGAAAGTTACGAAGATGATTCTACTAGACATCTGCTACAAGATCGCCACTGAACTTGATTCGATGCCATATCGCTAAGGGTTTCTAACCAAGAACTATAATGCGCACGAGGACCCCATCCTGGCAGACGAGTGGGTCCTATACTACCCAATTTGGATGTAAGTGATTTCAACTGTTTCTGCCATGTCAAAATCTGCCCACCTTGTTTCTTACGCCAATTTGGTGCTGGATGAGAGAACAGCTTTACTGGGCAATCGAATTGAGGAGATACGCAAAACGGGACCGAGCCAACGAAGTAGATTGAGCCTTATTTGGTTTTTTAACGAGGATCATTTATTGGCAGATCCAAAAATACGTCTACGGATGTCAACGTTAGTTATTCGTTGTTGGTAACCAACATGTGCTATACTTCTCAAACAACGACGATCGAATGCCTGTAAGCGTCTCAAATCATCAACTCTAAGAGGCCAAGTTTCACTAGCGTATAGTAAGACTGCGCCTACAGATGCATTGTAAACACGACCTTTAAGGCAAAGTGAAATATTCGCGTTTCTCCATAAATGATGAAGGTTCGAGAAAGCTACTCTTGCTTTCGCGATCCGTATTCTCACCTCGTCGGACATATTGCCTACGTTATTGATATAGCTCCCAAGATATGTAAATCTGTCGACTGTCTAGATCTTCATTCTTCAGTCGCAACGTTGGAGTGCGTGTTGGATGATTTTGTAACTGTATCTTAAATTTAGAGGGTGCGAATTTCATACCGAATCTATTAAAGGTGGCCAGGGCAGCATCTTGATTGTCGAATAATAGTACGATATCGTCCGCATAGTCAAGATCGATTAGTTTATCACCCGGGAGAATTTCAACCCCAACATCCTGAATGTGTGGGAGAGTGTTGTTCATAATAGCATCGATTACAAAATTAAACAAAAATGGAGAAAGTGCACAATCTTGACGAACACCACTGATGGTTGTAAAGTTATGCGTTAAATCGTTGTAGACCTTAACGCGACCAGAAGTACTTGTGTAGAGAGCTCGTATAATATTAACAAATTTTGTTGACACACCGCTTTTCGACAAGATATGGAATAAAACATTGCGATCCACAGAATCAAATGCACCCTTGAAGTCTAGAAAGACGGCTATTGTGGGACGGTGATATAAATGTCTCTGCTCGAGAATTTGCCTTAACGTAAAAATATTATTTATACAAACTCGTCCTACGCGGTATCCAGCCAGTTCTTCTCTTGTATGTGATTCACGTGAAGCGCTAAGACGAAGGATAATCGAAACAAATAGATTTTAGACTGAACGAATGTCCTTGTTGCGATACTGAATTAATTGAAATTAACTGATCTGCGTTTTGACTAACGCAGCTTTCATTGTTCCAGTAATTTTCTTTTTCCATAATATTTCGATCTACATTACCGTAGATCTTCATCAGATGCATTTCACGAAACAAATGAAGCAAGTTTGTTATTTCCTCTAGTCATAATATTTATAAACCTCAGACTGACCTTTCATTAGATATTCGCGTGTCACATATATGTGTGTGTGTACATTTTCATACCCGTTGTTTTCATCTAACTAATTTCGACCAGAGAGGCTGAATAATAATATATCAATTGCATGCAATAACTATTCGTTTTTACACACTCAATGTAAATGACGTAACTGAGATGGGGAGACCCATAATTCAGAAACACTCGTCATAAAAACATGCCATGAGTGATAAAACCAGAAGTCCGAACGACTAATGCACATGTTAAATTACAATTCAAACCACTAGGTTATACTCAAGATAGATAAGTTAATAACAGTTATTGGCGCACGCCACGCATGTGCATGTGTATGTGTATGCATAACTAAAAAACTTGGTTAAATTATTTTGATACACATGTACGTACATCTAAATGAAACTGCAGTCAATAGACGTTAATTTACCCTTTGCACGCGTCAGACAAATTATTACTTATAAATATTGTATTATTAGAATATTTCCAATGGGTAGGGTGGGGGTGTAAAACAGAAAATTAAGGTTGAAATCACTATTTGTTTTAAAATCAAATGAATAGTTAGGGATGAAATTTAAGGACTATATTCATAATTGTTTATTCATTTCTTGAATAAAAGCCCACTAATTAGTCAATCTTAATCTGATGTTCTTAATTTCAATTCATGCAATCGCCTTTTCCTTCCATTAGCTAGTGCAGTATTCCAAATCGGACCTAAAGATTTTTCAACAGCTGTTTCATTCATATTATCTCTGGATTTAATTTCTATAGATTCCTAATCAATTTCGTCACCCTATTACGACTACATATTGCTATGCGTTTGCATTCCTCCCAGTCGATAGTATGCCCGGTCTCCACTACATGACGAGCAAGATCTGATTTAGCAATTTTTCCATACTTACACGCAGTTTTATGTTCACCTCTTCTTACTTTGTTTGGACGCATGGTCTCACCAACATACTTGAGACTACAATCATTGCATGGGATCTCATGCACTCCTGAAGTGTCTAAGGGTTCAATCTTTTCTTTTTGGTTAGGGAGTATAGTGCCTAGTGTAAGGGGCTGTTTTAAAACGGTCCTTATATTGTATTTTAAAGCTATTGATTTCACTTTCCTACTTAATATAGTCCAGTAATACCATGATCTTCCGCTCTTCCTTCTCCTTATCTGCTTTTATGTATCTCAAACTAGGATTAAATTTCTTCACCATGTCCCTCATTGTTGTATCTATTAAATGAGGAGGGTAACCATTAGTCTTAAATATATCGCGTAGTCTGCCTAATTCTAACTTCCTATGCTTTATATCTGTTAACTTGAGACTTCTTAATGTTAATGACTATAAGATCCTGACTTTCATACAAAACGGGGGATTGGACTTAAAATTAAGAAGGATTCCTGAATAAGTATCCTTCCTATAAATATCTCTTCCCAATTTCAGACCATTTCTAATTAATTTGACATCTAAAAATGGTAATTCACCTGACGATTCCCTTTCTAAGGTAAATTGTAGTTCGCTCATTCGATTAGCTAAATTTAAGAAATTTACTAATTCATTGTCACCATGGTTCCAGATCAGTAATATATCATCCAAGAAACGTAGGTACAATTTTGGTTTTATTGGAGTCTTATCCAACAGATTATTTTCCAAATAATGCATAAAGATATTTGCTATTGGGACCGACAAAGGTTGTCCCATTGGAACGCCTCTAATTTGTTTATAAAATTCCTTACGAAATTTAAAATAAGTGGTGGACATACAAATACACATCATCTCCATGACGTGTCCTAACGTCATTTTGCTTCCTTCTAATATTAATGGGTGATCCACTAGGAAACGTCTAAAACAATCCAGAGCCTCAGGTACCGGTATATTTGTGTACATAGATACTACATCTAAGCTTACTAATCTATCCTTTTCATCTAGTACACATTTATCAACAATTTCAACCAAATGATATGAGTTAAGCAAGGTATGTTCTAAGAAATAGGAATATTTTCTTATTCTATGGCACAAAAACTTTGAAATTTTATATGTTGGGAAGTGTTGTACATTCACTATAATTCTTAAAGGATTACCCGGCTTATGCACTTTAACTAAACCATAAACTCTGGGTGCAACTGTATCTCTTTGAATGAGAGTGTTACCATGCGTCGAATCCAATTCTTCATTAGCAATCATATTATTGATTAATAATTTTACTTGCCTTTGTAACTTATCAGTAGGGTCTTTTGTTATTTTAGTGTATACTTCAGCATTACTTAACTGTTCTATCATTTTATTGTCATAATCAGATTGATTCATCAGAACTGTAGCTCCTCCTTTATCCGCCTTAAGACATAACATTATTTGATACTAAATACTTTCTGAGACGTTTAATTTCATAATTAGGCTTAACCTTATCCTTTTTGTGTGTTAAAACCATTGAGGCAACGTCTAATTTAAATTTCACCCTATCATTATCCGATAGAAGCTTTGCCGTTTTGACAGCCTCAGTAATTAATTCGTTTCTAACCGATCTTTCATTAGGAATAGCCATGTTTAAACCACGGTTAAGTAGTTCAACTTGATCCTTCTTAAGATTTAATGTTGATAGATTTACTATTCTATTAGTCCCGATTAAATTATCACTTTCTTGGGGTCTATAAATTCCCAAGTCAGCTAATTTTTTATCGTGTCTAATTCTTACTTTTTTATTTCTCTATTACGGGCTTTATCACTGAAATCCTCAATGCATTTAAAATCATCTGCGTGCAAAAGAGAAGTTAACATCGATCTTAGTTTTGTTTTTTCTTAATAAGTATAATCTTATGTTTAACTAAATCACGAATCAAAGTTTTTATAATATTTATACAAAGGTCATGCTTAAGAGACATGCCTTAAGCATTAAACTTAAAATTTAATTTAAAATGAAAACATTTAGGAATAACATCATGTTTTAAACAAATACTTAAAAAGGAAAAATTTTTAGACTGATCATAGTAGGTAAAAAAGGGGCCTTTTTCGCAGTAGTCGAACACACTGTTTGCGAAAATGAAATTCAAAGACAAGCGGATTTGCAGATATTCAAAACAAGAAAACAAAAGGAACTATGTATTGCGAAAGCAGTCAGTTGCATTATGCCCTCCCTCAATTAAGTAAACAATAAATTTTTATACGAATTGAATATGAACTGTTGAATGTTTTGTGTGTGTATGAGTTCGCATATGGATTCGGACTTTACGCTTTCTGTCTTTCGTTTAATCTATGAATTCAGGCCAAATTAAAGCTGATTTCTAAAATTTCGACATAAAATAACACATTTTGCAGTTGAGTTAAGATTTGGTGAAAAAGTAGTTTAGTTGGAGTAGACTCATTAGAATAAGTTTACCTTATTTGATACAGTCTGTCATCCAAGGCTAGAGCAGCTGTAGCCTGCCACGCGTATCAGGCACGGTTGAACTTGTCACGATAAAATTAATAGTAACTTTTAACCAAACATTAGACCTGAACACGAGGCCTCAGATTGCATAAAATGGTTGGTACCAGCAAGTTTCAAATAACCATTGCCTACACGACCAGGTAAGGCCCGCTAATCAGAATACAGTAAGATTTTACGGCCACGAGTACTAATTTCAATTTAAACGTTTAACTAGATCAATAAAATTCATAAAATAAACATTACTCACTTCATCCGCTTGTACACCGAACAAGGCCAGCCAAAAGTCCAACCGCGCAGCAGCGTTCGGTTGTGGTGGTGTCAACTGCCAGTTGAAGCGTAGTGCCGGGCGCAGGCCAGACATGCCGAATGGAGTAACCATGCCACTGGTAGATGCTCCAGACCCATCTCCAGTATTATCCGAATGGTGAGCAGGAATCCCTTCAACCCAAAGTGGAGCGGGAGAACCGCCAGGACCCGGAACACCGTGATCCAATGTTTCGCCAGTTGATCGAAGAAACCTTTAAAAAATTTATTTGTTTAAAAAAACTTGACAACTACCAGTCACTACGCAATTAAATTTCAAAAAAACTACCAGTCACACCCCATATGCTTTATAAATTTTTAAAAAATAACTGTAGTGCTAATTTAGTTTAAGACAATAATTTAATTGAGGCAACAAATGCTGGCAATTAAAGTTCGGTATTCAAACTAAGTTATCCCCATATATCCAATTATTTAAACTCATATAACTACAAATATGAATATATAAATGAATAAGTAGAAATTCAATGCAGTGGTTTTCTGTCAAGTCTACGCAAAGAAACGTCATATTTAATAATGATCGTTCCTAAACCTGGATACTCCGCCATTGTACATAGTTATTGTGAAATTAAGCTTCGGTGCGATAAAATGAGCGCTTATAGAACAGTGCATGTAAGCACATCATGTCGAGTTCATCTCTTCTATTTCAGAAATCCACTAGAGGTGGCTTGGTAGCCTAATTACAGAAGCGCAACGGCCTCTCGAATCAGTGCTCTAACCAGCCCTATCAATATAACGAAAAATGCGTATCGCAACTTTTCGAAATTAAAATGCAGAAAAATTTGCTTTATTCATTTCTACTTCAAATATAGGCGACCAGTATTGTCAATGCAGGAACCTAAGCGCCAACCCTACCGAAACATGAAGGATGGGGCTAGACGCGGAAGGTGTTTTAGCTGCTGAATAAAACTTTAGTCATAAACGCCTCGACACTAGATACTTCTGGTGGATGGTGCTATCAAAATTGAGACAAACCCTCCTTTAGACGGAGAATCGAAACAAAATCGCTCATGGTATCTTACAGTACACAAGAACAAAATTGATTCATAGACATGTGGTAGCGAAGCAGTTTTCAATGTTGGTGTATTGATGTATCTGATAAAGTTTGGTGCGATTTTTTGAGATTCTTCTTTTAAACAGTAACTGAGTTTGGGCTTCGCAGTTGTTACGTGTGGTATTTATTCTCTTCAACCAAATCAAACAAAAATGCGTATGTGAATTACACACATAAGCGCAGTCTTACGCTTTGTGAGTATTAATATTTATCTTTCGCATTATTTGACCAACTAAATAGTGAGTTTTGTGCGTAGTGTCCGTATCTACGAGTGTGCAGCCAGTTACCCGAAAGGCTTCCTATATAAACTAGCTTGCAAATTGACCCTATCAAATTATAGTAAACTGCTATTCGGACAATACTTTCATAATCATAAGCAGTATCGCGTCAGTATTAAGGTGATGCCTCACTTTATTTAGTTATATTTAGACTGTAAAAGAACTCTCGATCGCTCATTCCTAGTGCGATTTTAACGGCTATGTTGTTCTTTTGCGACTGGCTACATTGGATTAAAATTTTGTTTCTCACAAATCTAAATATTTGGTGTTACCACTCTCGTAATCGGTCGCGGTCAGAGCTTTACATAATTGTTTATTTTCAGATATTTCAGAAGATAACGGGCAATAAATACATATAGTATTTAACAAAAAAGTCTACTTTTTCAAGAGAAAGAAGTCGTATTCAGGTATGATGCTTTAAAGCGGCCAAAAAAATTTTGACCAATAAAAAGTATTCCAGAGAAATAAGCACATTACAAATGGAAAATAGGAAAGTTAGGATCATTGGACTCTGCCTTAATTGGTCAAAATACGCATCATGCTTATCTAGCTGATTTAACATACCAGGCACCATCGGTCTGTGCGGAATCAGTATTGATGCGTCGTGAGACTGTCATCTTCGATGGCGAACGATTACTATTGAAACTCTTACTTGGAGAAACAAAATCGCTGCCAAATTCACTAGACCTGACTCCAAAAGCGGAAGCAACTAAGTATCGAGCACTGGTTGACGTTGTGTCGTCAGAGTAAGCTAGACCCGTGCCTGAATGACCGACACCAGCTCCATCCACAGTTGCTAATGGTGTACCGATTCGAATGCCAGAAATAGCAGTAACATGCAGCATACAGGTAGCCTAAATTACAAAATAATAAGATTAATAAATATGTAATGTTACAGATAGCTTAAATAATTACTTTGTGCTTGTGTAGCCTTTAGTTCGTGACATTATAACATCTGTAGAATAATAAGCAGTAATAATCTATTGTAGATAAAGATACTGCTAAGCTTAACTTGAAATTAATTAAAATTGTGTGATATATAACAAACTTATGCCGAACCTAATTATTATTTAATCATTTCCGATCAATTTATTCAAAAGCACTTCGCTCGAATGTGCAAAAATTCTCTAGTAATCTAGAGGCCAGGTAAATTTAGTAACTTAAATGAGCTGCTCTGGGACTCGCATTGTTGGTAATCAAGATTTATATATATATATATATATATATATATATATATATATATATATATATATATATATATACAATATATTTCTAATTAGGAAGAAAACACATTAATAACAAAGTGGATAAAGGCCATTTATTTCGTGAATACTAAACATCTCTTCTACAATCATCATTTTATACATTCTGGGTTTTCAATTAATTATGCTAGTGGTAACAAATCTGCTTAAATCTGCTTTTGTGAGAATCGTCCTGTGAGGATGGTCTGGGATAGTTCAAACCGAAACGTAGCCGATCAACGGAGTTTATATCGAACCTCATTTCCAGTGGTTAGTATGGACGATGAGGAAGTCTTCGGATGAAAGGGGCGTATCGACACTCCTTATTAGATCTAACGTTTTCGCGCAAGCGCATTTAATGTGCGAACGTTAAAAAATTTGGAGAACAAGAAACTCTAGAACGTTATTTGAATAAAAGAGAAATTTATGATTTGTGTATCGGAAAATATAATTTAGAATCCTTTGTGAGCACCTTTCGTTACCTATCTTTTATCGGCTTCGAACCTCTGATACCACGCAATTTTCTCAGGCTAGGCAAACGATTCGGTACTGTCGTAAGCTCAATAGCCGAACTAAAATTATTCGGTAAATAGCCGACTCTGTGCGACACGTTTAAACACATCTACTAAAATCAATGCCAGAAACCTTAATAAACGTTGCCTTTTCAGTGTAACTGAATACGCTCCCACTGATTGCAGCATAGACTACAACAAGGACGCATTCTACTCCGACCTATGTACTTTACGAAAGTTGGTTATTAGTGACAAGAGAACTCAAGTTGAGCGCTTACGCTTCGTAGAATTTCATATTGAGCTCAAAAAGAAATGATAATATTAAACAACAGTTGGATAGCTGCGAGGAATATTGTTTATAATTAAGTAGACAAAACATCGGGCATAGTATACAAGGCGCTGTGCCACATGGCATCTTTCAGCTCCCAGACAACTAAGAACCCAAACAGATTACGTAGGAATTATTTATAGAATTCGTTGCTGCATTAAGTACTGTCATTCGTTTTGGAACACGTATGTCGACTTTGAGCATGCACTTTTACATTGTAAATTGAAACCCATTTTCTCAAGCACAAAAAGCCGTCATTCCAACAACAACAAAAAAGATGCTTGTCTAAAATCATTGTTATCTGACCTTTTGTGGCGTTGTAGGCCCTGGTAGGATCTGTCACTGTGCCTCGAAAAGTCAGTAGAGATTCTCGAAATTAGGTGTCGAATTCCTGCAAGCTCAGCTCATAATAATACTCGTAGTATTATAAGATGTCAATTTAAGCACGTTCCATATGTTTACCTTGAGTCCTTTTGGATCAGGAAGGCTTAAGAAGCTTTCGGATCAGGTTACAGCCAGGACGAGGTGATCTAAATAATATTTTACCTTAAGACAAGTACTTGAACAGCGATATATATTACCATCGCACAATAGCTGTCGTTATAGACTTCAAGGGTGCATTTGACTCAATTGATCGCAAAGTTCGATATGATAGACGAAAATAGTATATCCACGTTTTCGACACAAACTTTTCTGTTCGCTTTATCGTCTAAAACGTAGTAACGCACAACATTACTAATAGCATTTGCGTTCTTCATGATTCCCTAGGTCCAGGACAAAAGTTTCGATGTTCTCCACGGCGATAAATCAGTCGATCTTGGCATCCTTGTTAATAATTCAGGCAGTATGAGTGACGAGATTAATATGAGAATCGTGAAAATTGGAGTAATTTTCTCCAACCTTCGCCATTTATGCATAAAAACGAGTATATCACTTCCATAAATGACGTATGTACAATGCATCTGAATGCGTAGTTTCTTTATATGGTATCTGACCACCATTTTTTGAGTACATGACGACCACTAACAAAGAATAAGCAATTATAACATCCGTAGACGTATTATTTGGAGGGGTCAAAAATGCGCCTATTTAGACAAAGAAATAAGGCTGCCCTAGCGCAGTCGCGTTGTACGTATGCATTCAATTGGATTTCTCAGCAGAGCACTACTCTCAGGCAGCGCCAGGTTGGCGTAGGAAATGAGATGGACAGATTTTGACATAGAAAAATCAGCTAAAGCCAAATGTAATTAAATTTGGTAATACAGGATCTGTTTGCCTAACAGGATGGAATTCACGGAAGCACCACAGTTTATGATTGTAAACCCTGTGCGATATGGCATCGAACCCAGCTCAGCGGCGCTCTTGATTCAGATTCAAAATAGAATGCATTTGACTTTCTTTTCCTAGTAGGACAGATTTACCCTCAAGGTAAGACCGTTGTTAGGATCCGATAAAGCGAAATTCACAAGGAAGCTGTTCTGCATATGTTGCCTCGCCTTGAAGCAAATATGTCCATAATGGCATGCATGAGTTAAAGAATACCTAATTTGTGTTTTATCTAGGTAATTATCTCCATCTGAACTAGATCCTTCCCTCCCATAAATCACTCACTGCTAAATATATTTTTTAATTGTATGTCATTTTAAAAATATTATTTTTATTGCTTGGGTTTTTACATTTTAGTTTTACCATTATAAAATGGCAGTGCATTGATGATTATTGTGATAACGTAATTATCCTCACATCGACAACATTCCTTCTGGAATGTTATACGTTTCCTAAAGCTGCATTTTGATTGGACCATGAAACTCATAAACATCGCATTTATTAAATACACAATAAGTTATTCAGACCACTTAGTTCCAATTAAAAAGTGGGTAAATGGCGTACTGATGACTCGCCAGTAAGCACGAAACGAATGTGCACGAGATTATACTTTCCGTTCAGGCTGTTTTTGGTTTATCCTTCTGGTCATATATGAACTAATTTGTTACTAGGTGCGCAAAACCTAACACACAATTACTTAGCTCCATACCGTACGTTTTCAGCTAATATATAAATATGCTGATTTAACTAAAAATAGAGAATCATTGCTGCTTAGATGCAATACTACACAGCTTTTTTTCGTTCCTGGTTAAGATTACAGCGGAACACTGCAACAATCAACAACAAATAGCTCACCTCAGACTCGATATATCCAGATTTCTTTTGCGAACAAGCGTCGCCTGTGTTATGTAAATATTCATTTTCCCCCTCTTCCTCCAGCTCTTCTTCCTCATAATCATCAACAATACAACTTTCATTATGTTCATCATCCTGTCCAGATGCAAAGTCTTGTATGTCCTGACAACTTTCTTCACGACCACAAAAAGATTTTCCACGCTTAGTGTAGAGTCTAGATGGTGCTAAAGCTACGGCTCTCACGTATACTAGTCCACTAGCAGTGGGGCCAGTCGCAGCCCTTACAAGAACACTGCCCGTCTGACTTTCGATATTATATCTGCTTGAGTAATTTCCACCCTCCCTTGCATCGTAAACCTCAGCGAAACTAAGAAGAGTTGAATGCATTGAAGTGTTCGGTTCCAACGCAATTCCTTTGCTTTTATCTACCAGATTGCCCAGCATAGAACGATCAGAGAGTAGGCTGAATACTATTCGCGATGGTTGGGGGCCTCCGGTAGCGTGTATTTGATGCTCAGCGCCACGAAGTAGATTAATGCCACATGGAGACAGTTGAAGAGGAGCAAAAACCTTTGTTGGAAAGGAAAATAAAAATAAGTAAATTTGCTAATAAAATATTATTTTGAAGAGAGCTTCATCAAATAAAATGTTGAAAAGTACAAAAACATCATTTATTAACATTTTTTAAATTGTATTGATATTGTTGTCACTAACACAAGGTTATCATCGGTTCCTCTTTTAAACGGAAATATTTTTATCAGTGCACAGTTCATTACAGGTTTTGAGAAGAAACTACCAACGCGACTGTCAAATTTCATTTAGACAGGCGCGAGTCGCGAATGCGTGTGTCTATAAATGCTTATTACAGATAACTGAGAAAAAAACAGTTTCTGGATGTGAAATTAAACTTTGCGTGCGTTAGATTAATAGTTGTATGCTACCAAAGGTTAAATTGCATAATTAAAAGAGCTCTCCGTGGTGAGGGAGAGGAGCAAAAACAAATACTAGCTAATTTCACAACAGGTGAGATAGGCGTACGTTACTAACTATGTGAGTATATATAATTAGTAAGCACATCAATATAGGTTAAATTACAGTGAATATATATTAATTTAATATTTTCATGCATCAGAATAATTATTTTATTCTTGCTATTTTAAATTATGTAATTAAGAGTGATCTCAACGGATAGTGAGAGTAAAGTAAAAACTATGCACGTATAAATTGTTAAATGAATTAAAATAAGCGAATGTCCGACAAGAAAACTACTTAACTAAAGAATGAGCATTGTAAAGAAAGTCGACAAATGAGGCAAGTTCTCGAAAAATCGTTCAAATCACTAATGATAGTCGAAAGCTTGTTGCAAGGCTTGTTCATCATAAATTAATTTTGCATAATCTAATATACGAAACACCAATTCTTCTCCTTTTTATATATAAGGCAAGGCCATTTTTATTCTTGTATGTACATATTGCTATTTTCAGTTTATCAATCATGTTTATTGATATTCGTATTATAAGTTTAAGAATAGTCCTAATTTTCGTTAAGTAGGTAACTAATTTGAGTGAGGGTGAGCTGGTTGTAGTCGGCACGATAATTTTGTGATAAACATTCATTGTGAAAATCTGTCTGTGATTCCAAACGTGTTAGAAAGTCTTAAAATGTGCATAATCAAAAATTTGTTCAATATATAATTTATTGTAAATCATAATTGATATTGTACTGTTTAGTCAAGAAGCTGGCGGACTGCACTGAGTAGCGCCCACACACACGCACACACACGCACACACATACACACACACACATATATATATATATATATATATATATATATATATATATATATATATATATATATAAAGAACCAACAGAATTCTCAGAAAATGAACCTCCTAACGCTTTTAGCCAAAAATACCACAGAACAACAGGCATGTAGTTAATTATGGTTATACGATTTTCACATTGATTACTTATAGGTATCGCTCTGACAATTTTGCTAAACATATCTGTAAGTACATGAATTATATAATACGATTAAAAAACTAACCTGAATATCAACCACGTTGCTGCGCAAATAAGCTTGCTGCAATCCAGACAAATTGGCTTGAATTCCCTTTCCTGTAGAGGAATTTCGGTCAAGCACACTAGTAAGTGATTTATCCCGTACTCCCTTTGCAGAGCCGAATTTATTATCCGCAACATATAAACGCTTCTTTATACACTCGACGACATTGTGAGTTCCAGCCGGCAAAAGTGCCTTCACAACGAGTCGTGCTGTGCCCAGACTACTGCCACGCACAGGAAACATGGCCACGCCTGGTTTGCTTGCGGCAACGGAAGGAACCATCGACATTGCTTGGTTTTTTTGAAGCTTCATGTTAACAGTACTAAAATGCGGTCTTATACGCCATAGTGAACGAGTCGCATTCCATTCCTCATTAACACCAGAAAGGCTAAGCAAAGGAGTTGCGTCCATATTGTTGTTGTCCATTTTCATGCCAGAAGAAAGGGTTCCTTTTGAAGGCGAGTGCAGTTTAGTATCTGCTTTGTTTTGCCACGATAAAGGAGTACTGATCACTATCAAATCCAGGAGACGAGCGTATTCGGTCGGTAAATGATCACCATCAGTATCAAACACCTTTACTTTGGCCGTAGCCTAGAGAAATGCAGAAATACACTACCTAGTTTATTCTAAAATATAATATTTATTCTTCTCTGCCTAAGCACCAATTTAACAAGTGAAAATAGTTAATTTGTTCATATTAAATGTTAATCTAGAAATATATTGACGGCACACCAGATTGCATACGTAGATGCAAGTGACAAAACGGATCCAAGTAAATTATTTGTAATTACAACTTTTCAAGTGGTGGTAGATGTAATCGATAACTTCAAAAATCCTAGCGCCATGAACAGCAAACGCGGGGCGAATATACAACGGTTAAGTTCAATAACGAACGCCATTTAAAACTATTTTATACATAATTTGTTCAAACTAGAAATCGCTGCTGCGCACAGATTTACACTACGTTTGAAGTTTGTGCTTCACAAGTATAATCTGTTCTGCACGGTTATCTAACAATAGTTTAACATATTCGCTTTGAATTAAGCACAAAGTTATTCTAAAACCCAAAAAATCTATACCCTCTAAAGAAAGAAATTCGATCATGAATGTAAAAAAACAAACAAGATAATATCTCAGCTTCTCTTCCTTCTTAGAAGAGCCTTCGGGTAGAAATTTGGTTATACAGAATTCGGCCTGAGGCTATGCCAACAAAGCCAACAAAGATTAATTTTTTATTGGAGCTAGTTTCAGACTAAAATTCGTGCGGTGACCTTTTATAACAATCAGTTAATACTGGTTTCCAAATCGAACCTACCGCACTTTTCACTAATTTATTCATAATATCATTAGGCTTTTTTAATTTCAATAGATTTCCGAATCAACCTTGTCATTTTATTACAATGGGCGTATTAAAGCGTCAAACATCAAATTCGGACACTTCTTCGTCTTCAGATAAAACATATTAGGCCATCTGGGGGCGGAGTATTGGCCTGGAATACAGTGTGTGCACCAAATTCAAAGACAGTCAATCTCAAGCTGTGCTATCGATACGGGCAAACCACTATCTTTACTTCCCTAAGCTACTCAGCCGCTTTCGATTATATCCCGCAAGTTGTTATAACAATGTATGCCTAGGGCGGGCGTTTCCGCTAAAATTTATATACTATTTGAAATCTCATATAACGACACATATAACAATATGCCAGGGCTCCAACCTTGTTCAATTATTTTATTAACGTGATCCCTGAAAAGGACACAACAACATTCTCCGTAGTGGAAATCAGTGACCTTAAAAACACGGATGCTGCTTTCGACGAAAATGGAAAATTATTAACATTCAGTACAGCCTGAAGCTAACCAACTTGAAAACGGTCCTTATGACCAATATTGTCAATGAATTCTTCTACCTAGGATCTCAAGTGTCAAAAAGTCACATATAATTCATGATTATACGGTAGTGAATCATTGGTTTTAAATGATAGTGTATACTTTTTATAATAATTTGACTAAATCCAATCGAGAATCCAAATTTAATTACGAAAACGTGTACACACCTGATTGCCTAGCTGAAGTCGATTACACACACTTAACTTCAATTCGGATAGACCGACCACCTTCGCTTGTCGGGTATCGATTGCTGGCCTCAATGATTGCATCCGCGTAATCCTTTTCATTGCTCTGTCTTTACCGGACCCAGCTGAATTTTTCTTTGGCAATCTAGAAGTTGATGGCGGCGATACCGATGACATCTCTGGAAAGCATAAATCAATTACGCGCACCTCAACCTCACCGACACGAATAGGAAAAATTCGATAATCGCGATGGTTAATCCCGTCTTCTTCAGTTATCTGGCAGTTTACTTTTTCATCATCAGACTCGTAGCCAATATCATTTTTCTCATCCACGTCATTGCAAAAAGGTCTGTTAAGACAAATATTCAAGGGGTATTAGATCAAGTATCAATTAACATTTAATACAAAAACGTAAATTTGATTTTACTTCATGTAAAAAGTATTGAACGCATATGACGAAGAAAACGAGAGCTTCCATTTGATATTAAGCAACATAGCCGGATACACCACGTGTGTGTATGGAATTTCTTACGGACAAGCAAAGTCAATTAAGTGTTTAATGTTCGACTGATACCAATAGTTCCAAGAAAATCCATACTCTAGTCTCGATCGACATCATTTGTCACATTTTGCGGTAATCAGGACATCATTCAATGAAACAAATAATGATTTTATTTATATATATATATATATATATATATATATATATATATATATATATAGAAAGAAAGAGAGAGAGAGAGCGCCTAATTGATTTACAGGATTTATATATATTTCTGTCACAGACTCTGAAGCTTATGTGGCCCAATTCGAGACCCGTCCATGGCAAATTCTAGACAGTACTTGAATGATTCACAAGGTCGGATCCGGTATAATGGATGAAATTCCTCGACCTGAGGTAATATTCAGTTTATACTGACAAATTCATAAACACGATCCTGTCATCAGACATTATTATATATATATATATATATATATATATATATATATATATATATATATATATATATATATATATATAGCCAAAAGTTTTAAAGATAAACAAGAAACAGCCTAAAAATCTGACAACCTACCCATCTCCACTGACGAAGTATGAGTCCGGCACAACTAACAATGAATTCTGGGATGATTGTCGATTGAACCACGCATCTAATCCACTATTTGGACGCACAGGCTGACTGCCGCTTCGCGACGGTTTTGACTTGCGTTCAGTGCTCGCAGAACTATCTTGAGCTCCGTTTACCGACAATCGAGTATAGCGCTGGCAGTTTGGTAGACCAACTGACACGCCGATGCCGCCGACCGACAAATAGAAGTAGCCTGATCCATCCGCTATGTGGAGAGAAGACACAGCCTGTTTGTGTGCACGCGTTTGTGTGAGATGAATATTAAAATGAAGCTAATTTAAAACTTTCAAATACTTTTATTGGCTGATAAATTAGAGATAAAGTTGTTAAATTATCGAAGCAACAAATACTACAGCATCTCGTATAAGTATATTATCTTTAACAAAAGAGAATTTCTCAATATTTCACAGACAACAAAACACAACAGTAGTGGAATCAATGGCTATTCTTTCACTAAAAGGTAATTAAAAATTACTATCGAATCATGCAAAAAGACATAATAAAAACCTACAGATATACATAAATACATAATTACATGCACGCCATTCTATTAAAGTTGCACAATATGCGTATGCCCCCATAGTACATTCATATATAAATACATAAAGAAATGCAGCATACATGCATATACCCGTGTGTAAATGAAGAATTACCGAGGGCTTATCACTATAATCTGTTTCTCATTAAATTTTTGCATATTTGAATTTCTTTAGTAGTGGGTACGGTTGTGTGTGAACAACTAGCTAATAGTGAAAACAACATTCTCCAGCCACGAGAATGCTCATCTACCTTCTTTCATTTTCTTGAGCGCAGTATATACAAGCGTTCTTGTCAGGCAGAGCCCCCGGCAGCAAAATAAACGTCTCATAATTATGTAAGGCACTTGCCAATTAAAAACAGATAAAGATAACTGGTAGGTATGAAAATTGTGTTCCTGAATACAGCTTTCCGCCGCTAGACGAATGCATTGGTTTACAATGTCGAAAAGGCAATAGCAGCTGTATCTAGCTATCATTCCTGTCCCAGCAGCATACACATGCTAAAAACTACAATTTTTGGCAGAGAAAGCCCTATAAAAACGAAATCATACAGTTAAGTAAACCGGGTCGCTCCACCTGACTAGAAAATGCAGCTGTGAGTCAAACATTCGAATAATTAAAATTAGCTTCGATAAAATAAACATAACACCACTATTCACCGTCGTTCTTAATTTCGACGGAGTGCTATACTGTGCATGTTGCCCCCATACCAAAGAATTTTTTAATTCCTAGGAAATTAGCGCGTCAACCGCTAAACCGGAGATTTCACTGAATTCTTGCCAAAACCCAACTAAAAGTGCGAAACGGCGTATTTCGAAACCGGCGTAAAAAGAGAGGAAATAAACACACAATTTACTAGTAGTGGAACGGCTTTGGCTCAGTTTCTAGCCGTGCTGAATCTAAATATCAGACAAATGGTATTATTCTACAGTAATCTTCGACACTCAAAATCTTACAGAAACTTACTTCTGGGTGATTAAATATTTTAATCGGGCCCCTCTCACCAGTCTTTGGTGGAGAATATGGGGTCAACATCTCAGCTCTGCTGACAAGCTTGACAGGTGAAGCGAGATTTAAACTTAATTCGGCGGTAAGATCATCCACCGAAATTTGACGGCCTATGGACGACTCCAAATGAAGCAACAAATCATCATCGAAAAGATTTGTTCCATACTGTTGTGTCTCGTCGAGCGTAGTGCCTGCCGGAAACGCCCGAACATGAGAACCGCTGCTCACGAGCTTCGCAGTAACAACAGCTTGCAGTCGACCAACAGACTGCCCAAGATCTAACGGAGTAACACGAAACACCGGTCTTAAGTAACGTTGAATGATAGATTGAGTATGGTGCCAACTGTCACGTGATGAAATAAAATGAGACCTAATTGGGAAATTGCCAGTGAATTATGAAACAAAAATTCAAATGCTACATACAAAAGTAATAAATACACCATTAATCATATAATAAAAGGAAATATTTGGTTATAGAAAGTCATATATACGCAGATTGGTTTTTTGCACAAAGAATTTGGGCGTGATTGAACAATTAAAAATTTTCTACAATATCTCAATAGCAACTTGGAGTCCACCATGAAAAATAATTATGGTAGAAATTATTGCCCGGTACTCAGGAAGATATGTTAACAATCTCCCACCTTTCCAGAAGCATGTGCTCTAATTGCGTTGGTTGGAGCCCTGTTTGATACGAGAACTCATAAATCATACATACTAGGATAAACAGGCAACTATGGTAGATATATAAAATTAAACTATTGGTACAATACGTGATGAGTTCTCAATAATGACGAAACCGGTCTACTGGATGAATTGAATATTCCATACTATAAGTGTGTGCATAATGGGTCAGTTGTTTATATCAAGAACACAACCATTAAAAGTAATAGTTATCGCCGCCCGCGCAACCATTGTTCGTTTCGCCCAGACAAACTAGATATGTTTATACCTCTTCAAGCAATCCCACATACATTGTACTTGTCTGGAAATGTCGCTCGTACATTTTCTATTCATTCACGATCAAAGCATTCCGCAGCTTTAGATACATTTAAACATTTTAGATAATTAAACCAATATTGATTGTTCGAGTGGTAATAGCAATTCTTTAAAAAAAGTTTGCGAAATTTTTACGTGTAGCGCGCTGATATCCTTCAGATAGTTTGTAATCGTGCCCTAATGGTGAACATGCGATGTCGAAACTCACCAGTACGTGGCTGACGGTCATTTTGCTGTTATTAACTGGTTAATAAAAAATTATAAAAATAATTGACGTACGATTGCAGAAATTTTATACAGGTCTCAAAGCTGCAAAAACTACCACAGATGATAGCTGTTGTTCTGACTTATACTTTACTAAGTGAATTAGATTGATGTTCGTTAATATTTTTGTCATTGCGCTGTTATGGTCACCCTGGATGTTCGAAACGCGACAGTACGCGCGAATGACTGTGATGCGAATGGTTTAAAAAATGGGATTGGTGCTTATCTTAAGTTCGTAAACTTGAATTAAAGAACTTCGATGGATGGCTGAAAACCTAGAAGGCGTAGACAAGTAACTTCGTGGAGGGTTTCGTCCTTATTGGAAACTCATCACGTACTGTTCAAAATTTGCCGAGGACAGGGTTTGAACCTGGGCACGTCAGCTTCGGAATACAGTGCCCTAACCACTGAGCCACGCTGCCACCAGATACAAACAGACTTGCACCGATTCAAATGCCTCTCGGCTACGGAGGGTACGTGCAATATACTTAAGTGTTAACTTTTGCAAATAATAGTACTGGGAAAAGAGTCAGTTGGTTTACCTTCCCAGTGGTTCCAGCCATACATCAGAGATGCCCAAATAGCCTAGTGAGCTAGATGTGTAATTATTCTTCCAAAACTGTGATCCAGACAAGGCAATCAACAGTTCACAACTAGATTCAATGTTGAAATAACATAAAAGAGTAGCGGAATAGAACTTGCCAGCTCGTAGATTCGTCTCCTGACGATAGGCTGGCAAAGACCCAAAAACCACAGAGCGAATAAAACGGCAGGTATTGCTATTTAGTCCCTGGAAGTTAGTGGAATATCGCAGCAAACAGAAGGACCGAGAATATGCTTAATTTGAAGACATTAATCTTCCATACATCTTGTGTCACAAGTGATCCTAGATATACGTATCTTGTTCAAGATCAAATATATAGATAAACACATAAATAGCGTTTAATGACTTTTGAGCAGTGGGTTTCCGTACATTCTAATTTTGAAAAAATTAAGGACTCCCCACTGTACCATGTTTCTGCATGATTACAGCAGACTTTTATCCACCTCTGTTACCTATTTAATAATGATTAGTGATCGTGTCATCCTGAGGCCGACAAGGATGATAACATCTGATGAGCCGCGAAAACAACGACCTTCTTTTCCAATGATATCTTTTAAGTGGAGTTGCCTAGTGAAAAGGTCATGCACATGAATGCATCAGACCGTGCTATGGCCATTGTAATCAGTGTTATATAATGAGATACGGCAGGAATAGCGTTTTTATTAAACTGGACAGAGTGAATGTTACCATTTAATAAGCCTAACTGACAGCGTCTTCCTCCTCATATTCATCATCACCACAATTACAAAACTGATGTCTAACTGTCGCCTATCAATCTGACTGCTAAGTAACCCTAAAAAAGTCTGCTACTTAAAATCTGTTAATCTTATCAGCTGACTGCATCGACGTTATTTTCGTTCTTGAAAGCTTAGGCAAACGTCTTAGAAATAAAAACACGCGCTCGTGAAGCAAACAGTACGAAATTCTTTAGAAAAATTTGTAGCGAAATACGTTTGCATGTATTTAAATATGTACATACCTAGTGTCCAAACGATGTATTTTTGGGGTCGCATCTGCAACAAGGTTCGAATATATTTTTACAGAAGATGTTGACTTTGCCATTGTCGATGTAAGCAGTTGGGTCTCTACTATAATTGAGTCGAATGCCTCTAACTCTTGACCAGTGGAGCCAAGAAAAATAATGGACACACTGAATGGAGCAGTGTTTGGCACGGCCAACTGAGACATTTTCACAGATTCACCAGATTAAAATTGTATAAAAATGAGAGCAGTGCACAAAATAGCAAAATAGGGTCATTTTTACTTATAGTATCGTATTCCATCAGAGACAGACAATATAAAAAAATTCTGATAGCAAAATAGAAAAAGACATTGAATTAAATTAAATTTTAAGAATACATTGGCTATAGGATCAGCTGATTCGCAAAACGTAACCTTTCCACAAATGCTTAAAACTGAAAAAATAATCAAATATATATATAATACACGCATCAATTTATCCAAACATTCATAAATATATGCATTCGTGCTGACATGCACAAATATATATAAAAAAGTACATTTCTTATTAAGAAATAACATTAATAAAAAGCGGATAATAGCCATTTATTTGAAGCCTACTAAGCATCAATTGAAATTTTTTTGTTAATATACATCCTGGGTTTTTACTTGAAAGACCACCGCAACACTTGAAGTCAAACCAGTTATCAAAATATTTAAGAATTACACAAGAATTTGGTTAATAGAAGCGCCAGCAATATGATACTTATGGCATTAGAAACCTTTTTTGCACATCCAGTATTCAGTGGCCAATTTTCTAGAATTGATCGAAAGTTGTTCTTAATTTGTCACACTGTGCCGGTGTAAATGTAATGCATCAATTAAACCAATCTTGGTCTTAATCGTCACACCAATAGATGCGAGAATTGCCGTGTCAAAGTATTATTCCAGAGAAAATTCTGTTCAGAGCCAAGCAACCCATATTATGTGCAAACGGTTCCGCAAATTGCGTATAGCTTAAAGTGAATCCAACGGTGAATTGCATCCTACCTAAACTAATCTATCAATAATAGTAAACGAATATGAACACTAATACTACTGCTGCTACTACTACTACCTCACAACAACAAAAATAAATCTGTACTTTCTAAATGATGCTTCTATTTGGAATAAAATTCATTGATATGTGAGTTTTACGGAAGTGAAGCATTATTTTTTATTGCTGCCCGTGATGATGATGATGATGATGATGATGATGATGGATATAAATCCTAACCATCGTAATTCTAACTATTAATTATATGTGCCCAATAAGGACAAGCCAGTCTTCTTTGTGAATTGAATCATTGATATTGCGAAATGTTTAAATTATACAGCTTCATAGATGGCATAAATTTTTCGAAAATAAATACATGTATAAAAATCATTTTCTGATAATTGCTCCTATAAACATAGTTCAAAATGAATCGAATCCATTTCAGAAATAAGTTTAACTTACCAAGTGATTCGCATCCCAGAATGCATCTCCAGCTGATGTTACTCCAGCTGAGCCTAAATTCTTTGAATGGTTGCTACTCCCAAAGGGACAACGCGGTAATCCAGCGGGAAGTACTGGTAGAACAAGACGAGGAACTAGGTGCATTTTTACTGGAACATCACAAATGATTCTATAGATAAAAAATACAAGATATAGTTCACATAAAATTCTCCGCAATGTATGTATATATGTCTTAACTGTCCTTGGTAAATTCACGTTAGTTTTATATATGTTCTCTTTAGTTCCACACAGTAGAAATACGCTGTCTGAAAAATACATACTCCATAATATACGACCCTGAAAATCTCTAGTGAAAGCATCACAACTAATAGAAGAATCGTTCGCCGATTGAAAAACAGTAAAACAAAGTATTGGAATAGAAAAAGTGTCGCTATTATGATTTCCGAGCCGCTAGATGGCCATTTATAGATCCATTTGAGAACTGGTTTGTTCTTTCATGTACATCAAAGCCATCTGTGAGATACTCAGATCTCTAAAACATGAACTTACGTATGGGGTACAGCTTTTCTTGTAGCAAAAGAATATGCCAAAGTCTGAATGAAGAAGGTAATCTTATTTGGCGCATTTTTTCTGCTCATTGACAAAACATAAAAATAACATTAATCAAGGTTGCGACCATTATAAAGTAACCAGACCCAATTGTCGGCATAATGTTGAATTGCTTTTTCAACGAAATACAATTCTTAGATTATACTGAAAAACGTATAAACATAACGGGTCAAGTTTTTGCATCGGTGTTACTTGCCACACCTCCATACAGATTTTACACAACAAAAACAACGATGATATCCATAAACGTATTATTGGTATGACAATACAAACCAGACTCCATTCACTGCGCTGGCTCATACATGATTTACATATTCCTTCAGCTTTATTGCCCAGTACAGCATTATTATATCAGCCAGACCCAGATTACTACCACTACTAAAAAAAGTTACACCAGCCAAAAAAACTGATGCTTTATTGCCGAAAAACTATGACATTCAAAATTCTATGTGGGTTCTATGTGGTTCTATGGATTCTCTCTTTTCCCTCACTATATATATATATATATATATATATATATATATATATATATATCTATAATGCATTGTAGTACAAGAATAGGATTTCATTATACAAACGTGACGGGTTTAAACAAAACAGCATAAGATAGCAATTGCCACTCGTCTACTAGACCATTTCGTACTGCAGAAGTGGTAAGAAGTTCGCAGCTGCGGATCGAAATCAAAATAATTTACGTCACACTCATACACCTAAAGTTTCACGTTACGAACGACTCGTATTGCATGCAAACTACAAGTTGGGCGTTATCTAGAAAAATATACTTATACAATATATATGCACTATGTATATGTACTCTCCCTCTCTTTTAAATCTTACTATTAATTTGTTTCATAAATTTTTTAGTCATTATTCATTAAAAAATTAATGTTTTTCTCTTATGGTTATATTGCAGTAAAACATTAGTTACAATTTGATTTTGTATGACTGTTCATGATGATGACGACACATATATATTTAACGCATGCTTATCTAATGAAACCTTAGTAATAGATGTGCGGACTAACAGCAGGTATACATGAAATATTTTAAATGAAGTTCATACTTAAACGAACATTGGTTGCGCGGGTGGTGATAACAATTATTATAATCAAGGTTGCGGTCTTGATATAAACACCTTACCCATTAATTAAATGCAATTGAATTGCATTATTTACACTATACAATTCTTAGTTTATACTGACATATGTAAGTAATGAAGTTGGTACTTGTCTAAATTTCTTGTGATGAGTCTATCTTTAAAAAATTCATTTAAAATGAAAACCAATATATAGGAAAAATACTGACGGGAATAAAGCAGTCCTGGTATCAAACAAATATTAGACAATTCTTTAAATTAAGTTTGCGAGCTTGAAGTGAACACCAATCATTTTTAATTTAACCAGTTATCGAATAACATAACTGGCGTGAGTTTTATCATGTTGTTCGATGACTGGTTTATTTCAAGCTCACAAACTTGATTAAAAGAAATATTAGACAATGTTTTTCAAAGTTTAAACATACATCTTCAACGATAAATTTAGCTTCATTTTTCGTCGGCTATTTAGTCGGATCATCGCATTAATCTCATTTGGCTCATTGTTATGTAGAGATCTAGGATGCTTAATTTCTGTGTGTATTACTATCTGGACTAGAGCCCCTACTTAAAAAACATTTTCCTTTAATAGTTTTGTTTTAAACTATTCATTTTTTCATATTTTACTCATATTCAGCATTAAATTGGAAAATTCGATGGGAGATTGGAACGCTCATCGTTTAAATCCAGCACAGCTGACCCAGAAAACAAGTAAAGATGAAAAAAGATAGTGAATACATTGGACACTGTTTTCAGATACCACCTGTTCATTTGTCCCTACGTCGAACTTGAACAATATAAAAATTCAAATTTACATTTAAAAATATTAAATTAGTTTTTCTTTCTTATTTGCAACTGAAAAGAAAGGAGAGATATCAAACATTCCATTTTCTTACCTAACTGTGGAATATATAATAGCCGGTCTCGGATGAGTTAAGGTAGGCTGATTTCCAACAATAATGTCGACGTCGAATTGTCCCAACGATTCACATCGCAAAGCAGCCGTTATCAAACTGTTTATGTCAAAATTTTTCCCAGATGCGAGTGCTTGTCCGGTAGTCTGGCTATCAAGTAAGTTAAAATATTCTTCAACATCACCTGCATCCTCGTCGTCATTATGATCAGGAATATTTTCAAAATTATCGCCACCCGAGCTTCTTATATCCTCAGAATGCATTTTATGTGTGGTGTGAATGCCTTCCTTCGTTGTGAAAACGCCGCCACGAGCAGAATGCAATCTTGCCGGTGCAACAGCAACACTTGGCAAAAATTCACTCTGATAGCTAGGTACGTTGCTTTTATGACTATTTTTCGGAAGCACATTACTATTAACACCTGACAGCGAAGTTACGAAACGAGATCGCTCTAGAGACAAAATGTGCCCACTCGGATTTAGAAGCCGAGGAAGTGGTCCGTTGGAAATCTATTACAGAAAAATCAGGTGCAGAATAGTAAGACGGAAAACAAAGAGCGAAGTTTTAGCAAGTACCAACGCTATTTATATGCAAGCGTATAACATATTCACACTAACACTAAAACCAAACACCATTACACCAACGAAATATGCTAATGCTTTACTGCCGCAAAATTTACTAATCAACTTTAGACAGTTAATGATTATTACGTCGCAAACTTGATTTACAAATATTTCATCACCACCCGAGCAGTCAATGTTTATTTAATTAACGACATCATCACAGCCCAATTTGTCATACAGACAAAACTATTCAGCAAACGGTATATATATATATATATATATATATATATATATATGTGTGTGTGTGTGTGTGTAGGTGCTACCTGTTACTGGAGTAACAGGTGTTTATAAATAGTTATAATTCTCAATTTCGGCGAACTATAGAATAAATTGATATCCATCATGTTAGTACCATGTATCATTTCGGTACTATAATGTTGGCATTGGTTACTGACACAATAACCATAGTGTTAGTATCGCATTTTTGAAGACTATATATGTTAGCTTCACTACTGCAGGTATACACATTCGTATCGGAGATTGTACCCTCCTATTATTGCACATTCCTTACCCAAATATATAGTGGTTAAAGGGCGTAATACCAGCTCATGAGCATGAGATTTTACTTTCCATTCAGGCTGTCTTTGGTTTATCCTTCTGGTCACAAGTGAACTAATTTGTTACTAGGTTCGCAACACCTAATACATACTTGTATATGTTTGTGTCAGAAGACCACAAAATGCCATAATTTTTTTCGTCAAAAAATAATCAACGTACGGTCAACCACCGCGTGGCTAGGACAGCTACAGTTGTAACTCGATTGACTGGATCAATAAAGTCGACGAAACGAAACGAAGAAACGCCGTAGCTGGCAGTCAAATGAACGGGATTCTCGTTTACTAATGAGGCATCAGCGACATTTCGAGCATAATCATCATTGTAAACATGAGCACCCAAGTCATCTTTTTGAACACCAACAATACCGTTCTCACTATAATCTTTTATAGATTTTCGCTGCTTGTCATCCTGTTTAGTCCCAAGCGTCCTTCGTGAGTGACTGATTTTTGAGCTCAACTGCATAGAACTAATTCCATTATCTGCCTCAGTGTAAACGGCCTCCAGATCGGTACTGCCAACTTGCTTTCCAATAACACGAAATCTAAGACATGCCGTCAGTTGTCCTTGATTTAAGGTTGTTTCTTCATTAAAATCTGACATTTGTTTCGGAGGCAACCAACCTATCAATTTTGGTTATGGGTAAATATAAATTAGTTATGAAGAAATCCATAAAGCTAAACTTACGTACAAGAGCTGAATAAAGTATATAGTAATGCGAAACAAGGTAAAAACCAAATAATATTAGAGGCATGTGTATATAAGAGAAGAACTAATTTTTTTTACGAATAGCTCAAGCGGCCTTCATAAACAATGACTCAGCAAACAAAAACGGCAAATCTTAGCTTCGTTGGAGGGTGATGGTACATGAAACGGCACATGACGGGCACACAAATTTCGCACTTAATTAGCACCTCCTAAACCAAGCGGATGATTTTAGCAAAGAACTATCCATGCTATTTCAGGTAAAAGATATCATGTCTCAGACGCATAAATTAGGACCGATAGCATCACTGCCTTAAAGGCTTAAGACATGATATTGAGTTATATGCCTAGTTTATCAAAGGTAGCTGCAGGTATAAAACATATAGCAGCACAACATTCACCATAACCAAAGGCTTCCAACAAATATTAAACCATATTAGCAGTTTTAGAGACTTTACCTCAGATTTTACCGAACGGACACTTGCTAAACATAGTTAATGATTCATAGAACAACGCCGTCTCTAAACTTGAGGTCAACACGTCGACAACAATAACCGATCTCCAATCCTAGTAACGTAGCAGAGGTCACATTCAATACCGCATTGATGATGAAATTCTAAGAAAGTAGGAGCAAAGACATTTTAAATACAATCCGATGAATCGGCATAGTCGATTTTATTCTGGCCCCAAAACATTGACCGCGAAAGCTCGCCAACACATCCTACACAGCACCCAACGCAGTGGCCGAGAAATCGATAAGGACAAAACTGGTAGGCCACGCATACACCTAGGATAATTCGAGAATGCGAGACGAATTCATTTAATTGGTTAATGAAATCCCTTTCCAATCGAAACGCTGTCTGGTTTAGCTTAAAAGTCCAATCGCGCTATATCAGTGAACACTTTATTCTGGTATCTCGATATTTGTGTAGCGTCATCGTCACCTTTCTGTGGACTGGCTACATGATGGGACTTTTAGTCAGCATGTACAGATTTATTTTTCCAGCTCACGGCAGTTAGTACCCACAAATCCTACGAAACCACCAATTCTAATTGGACGATTTAATACCAGGAACGTTAAGATTCATTCGAAGACGAGAGGCCACTTCAGCACCTACTATGCAGTATTCAATGTATTGTTGTGAAGATTGTAAGAGACTCATCTGGCTGCGCTTCGGAAACTGGTGATATGCACCACTCAGCAAAACGACTCATGTACAAGAATATACTCTGAGCACGTGGCTCGTATGAGTTTCTATACCTTCGTCGGTTATCAATACATTGCCAGCATGAAGCCGATGTCGATCATCATTCGCAGCGTGACTGTTATAAAACTTTGCAACGCTGTCGAATCTTAATGCGAAATCCCTGTTTATAGCAGTTTTACGCTAGTTGATATTTCAACAAGGACTGCAAAACGATATTTTGTAAGCTATGGGGTCAAGTCTAAAAGGCCTTGATTTCAAACTAATCCCTGTGCTTTCAACATTTGCTGTATAAAGTACAAACAACTATGACTGTCAAGGTGAGTTACAGGGAAAAATTGAATTATGACTATGCTTTACGGAATATTTTAAAAATCAATTAATGCTTCAACACAATTTATTTTTTTAAATAAATTACGAACCTACTAAAATGGTTGTTTGTGCTAGATCAGGAAGATAAATCAAAGAAACATCGGCAGGTGCAATCTTATGTACACAATCATTGTGATGACAGGCGACAAAACCGTAATATCGGGAAGTACACTCGAATTTCAATAAATATTTATATACGTAATGTGGGGAAATTGGAATTAGCTATGCTGTAAGACCACTTTAGTGATAAGCTACTTTCACGGAACCGTAACTTCTCCTCGTTTTTAATTAGCAACCTTTTCAATACATTTTGCATTCTGTAATGTAGTTTTAGCTCTCGAAGATATCTGCGCAGTTCATCTAATTTAGCTAATATTAATGCCGCCCAGTCGTTAAAATAAATTTACAGTCAAGTTGGGTTAACACGTTTTTTTATAAAAATTGGGTGTATATATTAGTTAGATATTTGTGACGGTTTAAACAGTCTTCGAATGGATTTCGCATTTGCTAAAGTACCGTGACTAATCACATCAGCCACGTTATACAATTATTGATAGCTGAATTCATATCGGACCATGCTAAATAAATAAAAATACTTCATATACTTGCATACAATTACGCCTATTTCATTTATTAATTACTAATCGAATTAACGAAATATGAATATAAGTACACTGTCAGGCTGTATTACTACAATTATCTGAATTAATTTTTCAAAAGACGTGTACAGAAAATAACACCTTGCGTCTACGCTGACTTCAGCTAATACTTCGTAGCCTTTAAACGACGACTGGTCAAATAAAACGGGATTGGTGTTTAATTCAAGATCGCAAACTCGGTTCAAAGGAATGTTACCACCATCCTCGCAATCATTGATTGTTTAATTTTATTACCTATGTGTGTGGCGAAAGCTAAAAAATTTTGATGTTCGTGACTGCATAGGAATTGTGCAAACGACATTTCCAGTTGAAAACAATGTATGCGAGACTTCTAGTGATGAGAGCCGCATATATAATTTTTCTATATCATCATAAATTTGAATTGACAATTGTCAAGATGGGAGCCAAATTAAAGCATCAAGCTCGCATTTATAATTGAAAGTAATTGAGGTTAATCACGCAATTTCATCCTTTTTATTCTAAAAGCACAGTAAATACAAATCGGCTTCAGCGATGTTTTGTACATAGCAATTAATGTTTAAAAAATTTTTACTGGTGAAAATAATGTTTCGTTAGAATTAATTGAAAATAGAGTGAAAACACATTTCCAAAAACTCAGTCTCGTTTACGAGAAGCGACAGTTCTTATATAGAAACACATGTGCTATTCTCAAAGGCATTAAATTTATTTCTTTTGGAAGCCATTAGTCCTGATTCCAACACAAATTATTTTGACTAGAAAATGCGATTTCCTTGCTATCTCACTCTTATACACACACCAGGTCTGTAAAGGATACTACCACTACGACTATTGTGTCAGACGAGACTTAATATGATGTAAGCTTCACTACTATAGGTTTACACATTAGTCTAGGAGATTGTACCGTCCTATTATCCCACATTCGTCACCCACATATATAGTGGTTAAAGGTTGTAATACCAGCTCCTACTAATGAGTCGCCAGTGAGCACGAAACGGATTGGCATGAAATTATACTTTCCGTTCACGTTGTCTTTGTTTTATCCTTCTGGTAACAACTGAACTAATTTGTAACTGTGTTCGCAACACCTAATACATACTTGCATATATATTAGCTCGCCGCAACAAACAGTAATGAACTGTTATATATTGAATTCAATGATGATTTTCTTATCGCGAAATGTGTAAACTGATATCGATCAAGGCCAGATTGTAGGGATTATCTGGAGTAACAGGCGCTCAGAAATAGTAGTAATTCTCAATTTCGGTGAGTATAGGTTACATTGATATCCATCATGTTGATACCATTTACCGCCTAAGCAACCATAGTGTTAGTTCCATCTACCTTTCCGGTACTATAATGTTGGTACCGGTTACTAACACAATAGTTATAGTGTTAGTATCCTTTACAGACTCGGTATATATATTATATAAAGTGAGTTAGCGTTGAAGTCGCATTGTCGAGACTATACGATGTTAGCTACTCTACTGCAAGTTTACACATTCGTTTAGGAGATTGTACCGTCCTATTATCCCACATTCGTAACCAAAATATATAGTGGTTAAAGGGCATAATACCGGCTACTACTGATGAGTCGCCAATAAGCACGAAACGAATCAGCATGAAACTATACATTTCGTCCGTCGTAAAGACCATCCCCTCCTCAACGTGGTACGACGGTGTCAACCATGTTTCGATGATCGATCGTACATGGGCTAACGGGGCTATGGCGGTGGTGTCACCAGGGCGTGGTGGATTTCCGACCGGCAATCGGATCTCCTATAAAATACCACATGAGCCCGACGACGGCACCATGACTCGGCGTGTGTTCCCCGCCACAAAAGGGGACAACAGCCACAGGATTACATGGACTCCTGGACAGTACCCCGTACTTCCGAATGGCGAATGAGCTCTCAACAGCCACCGGCAACCATACTATTTACTGCTGCCTTGCAGACTGCGCTTGGATGTGCAAAGGCTAGAGGTGCGTCCTCGATCAAAAAGCCGAGTGGTGAGGGGACACCACTTGTACCAAATTCCCAAGAAACTCCATGAAAATGTCACAATCTATGAATACCGTTCATGCTACGGCGTCCCCGGCAAGCGACGCGCCCTGTGCTCCCCCAGAGGCTAGGGTGTCAAGTGAAAAGCTATCTGGTTTTATCAGCGCGAAAACACCTATTTATTTCGGGTGTTGGAATGTTCGAACATTATATGACTACCAGATTGAAGTTGCATGCCTGTCTGAAGTCCGACTGCCCGGCACGGGATCAACGAAGATAAAAGTACCGTCGGCAGAATCAACATACTTGATGCATCACAGCGGACCAGTTGACGGGTCCGGACAACACGGTGTAGCCATTTTACTTGGTCCTACAGCGCAGAGAGCCATGCTGGCTTGGAATCCGTATCACCGAGGATCGCAACGGTCCGACTGAGAGGGAAACCTTTTAACATCACAGTCGTAGCCGTCTACGCACCAACCCTCGCAGCTGATTCAGATGCGAAAGATGAGTTCTACGACCAATTGCAAGAGACCATCAACGGAATTTCCAGAGGCGACATACTGTTTGTTGCTGGTGACTGGAACGCACGAACAGGACCTTCTGACTCATCCACCAGACACATACTGGGAAAGTTTGGTCTAGGTGAGCGCTGCGAGAACGGAGAGCGACTTATCAGCTTTGCAGAAGTCAACCATATGTGCGTTACCAATACGCGTTTCCAACACCCTCGGAAGCATTTGCTCACCTGGTATTCAAACGATGGTCACACAGCCAATCAGATCGACTACATTCTGGTACGGTCGCGTTGGATGTCTTCTGTCGAAGATTGCAGGTCATACCGAGGAGCTGAAACTGGCAACCGAGGAGGGTCCGACCACACTCTAGTACGTGCCAAATTGAGGCTTCATCTCAAGTCCCGACGGCGCCGTCAACCTACGAAACGCCTGAATGTTGCTGCCCTAACGGACCCATCCCGTTGTACAGCGCTATCTGCCTCAATCACTGCAAAGTTGACTGCCGCTGACGGTGGAACTCATGCCGTAGATAAAACCAATGTGGAGCATCAATGGAATAACTTGAAACTCTCTACTCAGCAAGCTGCGCTTGAAACGCTCGGAACCATCAAAAGTCACCATAAAGACTGGATCTCTGAACGCACGATGCGGGCGTCACAAAAAGCAAGAGATGCCCGGATGAATAACGCGCCTAATTATCGCCACCTGAGACGTGAAACCACGAGGTCTGCTCGGGCTGACCGTAAGCAGTACTGGGATGAAATGGCTTCCGCCATGGAATCGGCTGCAAACGTCGGTGATTTCGGGGTCTCTTCCGTCTTATACGTAAAGCATCCGGTAAGCGCAATGCAGAGACAATTCTACGCAGCGCAACAGGAGACTTGATTTCTAATGTCAATGGCAAAATCGCAAGATGGGTTGAACATTTTTCGCAGTTATTGAACCGACCATACAGTGGCCGCTCCCCACCGCAACCACCTGCAACATCTACACCCAGCTACGATGTGGACTGCTCTTCCCCAACTGAGGTTGAGATCGCTACGACCATCCAGCGCATGAAGAGCAAGAAATCCCCCGGTGAAGATGGAATTCCTGCAGAGATCTACAAGGCCTGTATAGGCGCACTACTGCCATCAATCCATCGACTGTTCTCTTCTATCTGGGAACAAGAAGCTTGCCCGTCAGACTTCGGAATGTCAATCCTGCTACTGTTTCCCAAAAAGGGTGATAGATCAAGGTGCGAAAACTACCGTGGTATCAGTCTTCTCAACACCGCATCCAAACTGTTGGAGTCGATTCTATTGAACCGCTTCTGTAATGAGCGGCATGCACGTACCCGTCCGACTCAGGGTGGATTCCGCCCAGGCAAAGGCTGTGTTGATCAGATCTTTACATTACGGCGAGTTTTGGAACATCGCAACGAATTCCAACAACCAACCGTCGCTTGTTTTATTGATTTTCGAGCTGCTTTTGACTCTGTTGATCGCGACTCCCTATGGAACATCATGCTGCTCGACGGAATGCCCATAAATCTCGTCAATCTGATCAAGGCCTACTATGCAGCCACCAAAGCCAGAGTCCGTGTTTACGGAGAAGAATAGGATGAATTCAGTCTGCACACAGGGGTTCGACAAGGATGTCCCTTGTCACCCATATTGTTCAATTATGTGGTTGACTGGATTCTGAGCAACGCGCTAACTGGGTTCCGAGGCGTTCAAGTATCAAATAACCTATGGTTGACGGATGTTGATTACGCAGACGATGTTGTTCTCCTTGCTGACAGCTTTGGGAGTATGCAAACCGTTTTGGATCAAGTGGCCCAGTTTTCATCAGCCGTTGGTCTGGAAATCAATGTTGACAAAACGAAAGCCTTCGCCATCGGTGTATCTTCATCTGATGAGCAGCTCACGGTGTACGACAGCCCAATCGAAATAGTCGACGATTTTACGTACCTTGGCTCAAAAATACTTCCAACTGGTCAAGCAAAGAATGAAGTCCGAACACGCATCGACCGTGCCAGACTTGTTTTCTTACAATTGAAGAACTCACTTTGGAGAAGAAGTGAAATCAGCCTCAAAACGAAAATCCGAGTGTACCAGGTTACTGTTCGCCCTGTGCTACTGTATGGCTGTGAGACTTGGCCATTACGTTCTGAGGACTCCAAAAAGCTCGAAGTATTCGACCATTGGTGCCTTAGGTACATCACAAAGACAAAATGGATGGACCGGGTGTCGAACGCATCTGTTCGTCACCAATGCGGTGACATCATGCAACCATCCGTCTGGATCCAACATCGTCGACTTCAATGGTTCGGGCACGTACTACGCAAACCCGAAGACGAAATGGTACGGCAGGTGATGAACCCAGGTCAATGTGCAAACTGGCGCCGTCGCCGAGGCGGACAACTGAAGACATGGCTTGCAACAATCAAATCGGACATGGAACTCCTAGGTTTACGCAATGTTTATGGTCCGCGTCACTGGGAGCGTCATTGGCCCTCTTTATGTCCCGAAATGGCTGCCAACCGCCCGGCATGGAGAGGTTTAATCCGGGATATCAATGGAGCCGGCTTATCCTCTAAAAGGAGCCAGCCGCAGTAAAGTAAAGTAGTATACATTTCGTTCATGCTGTCTTTGGTTTAACCTTCTGGTCACAACTGAACTAATTTGTTACTAGGTTCGCAATTCCTAATGCATACTTGCTAAATTAAACCACTATAAAATGCTGACAAATATACATTGAAGATTACTTTTATCACGCAAAAAGTATACAAATGAGACAAGCGTTTTCTTCTCTCGCTTCAATGTTCTGTATGTTAACTTTTAAATATTTAACAGAAAAATAAATGATGATTTATTATTCTTCGGTTAATTAATGGTTGCAACGAAATATGTTTTAAATTGTCTTTTTCGCATACCGGGCAGCACCTTAATCACATTAGGATCGATAGCACGGATCTGAATACCCATGTTTCGGCAATCCGTCATTGCACGACCATCAGCATCTAGTACTGCAAGACCGACAATCAGGACTGTCAGCTTTCTATAAGCCTCACTTGAGTTCATCGGACGAAATGGCAGTTGGCCAAATTCCTTTGAAGATTCCTTTGATGAGTAATACTCATTCTCCCAATCATCATAGTGATCACGTTCCCTTTTGTAAACATTTAAATTGTCTGATCCCGCTAATTCTAATTCTTTAACAACTTGTTGTGTTGAACGTTGCAGAATTGTGCGCTCCAAAACTGCAGGATCGGGTGAAATGAGAACATCCGTTCGTCCAGTTAAGAAGACAAGACGGTCCGGACGAACAACTTCAATATGAGCACTACCACATGACATTCCTTGACTGTGTCTATCTGAGGCAATTGCCAAAGCGCTTCCAGTTGCCTGTTAATAGCAAAAATATAGAAGATAGTGCTTAAAACTTGGCTTGAAGCTGATTTACAATTGCTTGACGCAAGCACGATTCCGACTTTACCAGAATCCATGCTTTTGAATTGAACGAACTGAAATATACTTGCAAAAATACATCAAAAGACAAAAAACAAGCAGATAGCGCAACACAGCAATACATCAGTGTTTTTTAAAAAATTGAGCAAATCGCAGATTATACAGGCAAAACAAAATCTTACCAAAGCGTGTACTTCTCCATTCTGTGTAACCACAGCAACATTGCTCAATTGGACAGAAGGCGGCCCAACTTGTGGATGACCGGCGAAATCGACACCACTCACAGTATCAAATGCAAATTTTTCGGTGGATTCAACGTCTGCCTGAATGTTGTCCGGTATTTTAGTGAACGAACTTAATGAAAGAGCTGTCCAAAAAAAGTCTGAACTACCTCCGACTGCAAACAACTGATAACCGAAAGATGAAGCTTCAAATAGACAAAAATTGACAATACACACTTAGGATTAAATAGCAGGTAATGCGATAAATAGGCACTATGATACTTTTCTGCATTACAAAACCTTTTTACGATGGCGACATTATTTATAATCTAATACGACACATGGATACATACAAATACACATTAATGTTGATCTTATTCTCTGCACATTTGGTTCTAGAAGAGACTATAATTATAAAACCGAATTAGCCAGACCTAATCATGAAACCCTGTTTCCAACGCGATTCCGACCGATTTTTGTCCATTCGTGTGGCACTTGTTTATTGAGGAAAAGTTGCAGTGGGATCAATTTTTGGACAGTGCGATTAATAAAATTCCCGGCTAGAGAAGGTGACCTGAGATCTCGTTTTAGTTCGCAGATGGCCAGTTTTGGATTTGTAGTCTGGTTAGGATAATACGTATGCTGCTAATGGAGCTTGTGATTCAACGAAATGCGTTCCTTGCCATAAACGCCGCTTATGATATTGTTTTTTTTGCAGCTAAGAGAATATACTTGTCCATTATCAGACCGTTGTGCAGCTTAAATACATTGTCAAATGTTAGTGCAGTTACGACCACTTCTCTTCTATCGCATGTAGGATAATCAAAACTTCTTTCCCAAATGCTGTTAATATACACCTAATAATAGCATTACTAATCAAAAACGAAGATAGCGCACAACTATAAAAGTTTACATGTTAAAAGAGCGCATGAACTCGTCAATAAGTTTCTGCCGTCAAGCAAGATCACTACCAGTTTTGTTTGAAAGCCTAGTATTTTCTATTTTTAACTGGACTTGGCGTAATATTCCGAAAACTAATCGCAGGTTTAAGTAAAACTTGCTTATACATTCAGTGGTCTCACAGGAAATGGTTCAGGTTGATTTTGGTACCCTTAACAGTCTGTCGTATTAAGCCCGTTATATTAAACTCCACTAATTCAGCATACTGCGCAGAAAACTTTATTTGGATATTGCTAGAAATGTCAAATAACATCTAATCGTCACTATTTATCAAGGTCGAGTATGTTCCCCCGACTTGCCATCATCAGTTTCACTATTTTAAGAGCACATAAGAGCGAAAATTTTCCAAAATTACATTTACAATATATTAACTATCACAGCAACTGAAGTTTATTAGATTTTTTCTAATAAAAAGTGTGAATAAATGAACTTCATTAAACACACGAACTGTTACTTTCTCATATTCTTCTAAAGTATCTACGAATGAACATCTCTTCATATACACGTTTTCATGTTTTTACTTTGTTTTTCCCTTCAATTTATAAAAAAATATGTTCATGTTTTAAATAATTGAGAAGCAATGAGAAAAGAACGGTTCTTGAAACTGAAAAAATTTCTTCTTCTGTTTGCACACGGACAAAATATTTAATTTTGATAAACAGTTTTCATCAGCACTCTTATCATACTCTATCCTCAAAAGAAGTCTCGAATCAACACTTTTGAACGCTTTTGCAAACCGATGTCAGAGTTAAAACACGAAATTCAAATTTAACAAATTTTTAGGTGCCGATGATTTGCAACGGACATGGTCTGAGGATACTGGGGACATAATTAGTAACGAATCAACTTATCTTTTTCGTGTAATGTTGAACGGGAATGTAACAGCTGTTTTAGGCGAATCGATTTTAATTACTACTTTCAAAAAAGTACTTGTGAATATAACGATAACAATCGTGCTAAAAGATTCACTTCAGTCATAGTTAGGCTTTTTATTGCGATTACCTTCCGCCTTCTCAGCCATATCCGTAAATCACTTACTAGGAAATATCAGATCGAATTCCGTCCGAGACGAGATTCCAAAGATTAAATATTCATCTTCTAAGGCAGTATATAAGTTGTTATTAATTAATTTTATTACTATTAGACGACTTCGATCCTGCCAAGTGCGGCATTTGTCACTCCGTCTTTCGTTGTGACAACCTTATCCTATAAATGCTAGCTGCTGCATCTAATACTGCATCAGCCATAATTTATATAAACTTAGTGGATTCATCATGAAGATATGAATGAAATCGAAACTTCAAAATATTCTGGTAGCTTTATCTATAACTCAAGAATTATAAATAAAGAGGTACAACTTGACATTTGACACCCATATAAAAATTGATCATAGTCAATGAAATCGTTGTTGAATAAAGCGCATATGGCTGCTTGGAATTCTCTCACGAGACAAAGGGTCGCACTTGGTTGTCATAGATTGTGATTGTATGATTTTCGAGCCACAATTTTAAATTGGTTTTAAGAATGATGCGTCGGAGAAAACCGAGTCATTTCTACAGAGTTAACTTACATGCTACAAGACGGACGGATCACACGAGCAAAATAGAAACAAGTACGACCGGTTGGAACACAATTACAAAGAGTTTATGCATTACCAAACACAAAAACAAGCATTCCGATGACATCAATTAGTTCAATAACGACTACTCCAAAGCACGAATTGGACAAATATTTGGATAGCCTATTAAATCTTGTGATGGATTACCTATATGTGTACAGTTTGAAAGATCCCTTTGAATTTTATGCCAAAGTGATAACCATAATCAATCCGGACATTTTGCAGACTGAGTTTGATTTTATGTGTAAAACTCTTATCAGTAACGGTAACCTGCCACATTTTATAGACAGGTATGAGCCTGATCATAAAATAAAATCCACTGTGATTGCTTGTAATGTCGATAAAAAAACCCGTGTAAATTCACTTCCAATATAAATGTGACGAGGTAGCGAAGTGCATAAGAGATAGATTGTGTTGCACTGACTTTATATATTTTGCGGCTGCCTTAGTTATGATAACATCCACCACCAATCTTCCTCAACCTTGTGTGAAAGATGAGATTCCACATTGGCTTGCATCTGATGTTAGCTTTTATTGAAATTATTCCTGGGGGCCATCCTTTATAATGTGATGCAGTAGAAGATTGAATTCACGCTTGACGGAGCACATAGCATGGTTAATGCAGAATAAGATTCGCGTTTGCCGTACGTCAAAATGCAAGTCTTGTGTACAATGTATCTCTACACATACATATTTACGACAGTAAAAATCTGGCCTATCAAGTAGAAAATCTTAGACACACAAACAAGCGATTTCCGATGTCTGAGGCACATATTTCATGTTCGTTTTCGACCGTAAATATGCTACGCTAACGCCATCAGACAAATTTAGGATCCATCAACAAATGCTCTTCGTTAGATAAGCAAAAAAACCCTCGTCAATTGTGCTAACTTTCATATTTTGTGTATGTCTACTGACCGACGTTTCTGCAGAGCACAATATTTTGGCCAGCGCCAAGTAATCAGATTGTGAGGTGTAAAGAGCAAAACTTTCTAAACATATATGCTGGATGGTATAGGACCAAGGCATATACAGGACTGGGGAACAAGTGCTAATCAAAGATCTTTAATTAATACCATAGTGATATGACGTAAATACGCGTTCATAGCGACATTGCGGTAGCTATTAAATTTTTAACTGTGTTATTTGTGTTAACTATGAGATGATGTCTTGTCGTAAATCGATACGGTGTAGACAGCAACGCTGTATTAATTGATGTGAGGTCATGTTACCTCAAGACAGCGTATCGACTAAGCTAGATCCACTCTTTAGGATAGAAATAAATTATAAATAATAATGCTTACTTATAATTATGAGGTAATGAAGCTTCAGTTATTCAGCGCTAATTTATGGCTGTAGATGACGACGATGTTAGGATGATATCAGTAAAAAGTTAAACAAAGATTTGTCATTTGATGTCTGAAAAAGCTTAGAAAAAACGCATGTCGTTGTATATATGTCACTTACTTGGCGTAGAGCTATTTAATGAAGAAGACTGCATACCAGCCTCCATTTTTGTCTGTTGACTAGAGTAACGCTCACTTTGATCTAGTTCACGATGACCATAATATCGTGCCATCGGCGACCATGGCAACAAGACATGACGAGGCAAAACTCGAATAGCCGCATGCAATGTAACCTCGTGACTCCCTGTCACTGGAACATCCAAACTGATGAGACGATTGTCAAGCGAAGAAACAACACCCAACATAGACGCAGAAAACTTCACAGTTCCGCTTCGCAGTGGAATTACCACGTGACTCGTACCATTTGCGGTACTATGCACAACCTTAATATGGCATTTTAAAACATACGTGCATGAAAGAGCGATTTGAATATCGTAAAAAACAATATATACGGAAAGAGAGACTAAATATATGTAAACAGTATTTTAGTTAATCAGGATACATAACAGCGAACTCAAACAAAATACAACAGTAAAAATAAAAAGCGAAAATCGCAATTTTTGGAAAAAATAAGTTTACACCACATTACTTCAATTCAGCTGACCGTCACGGAGGGATGGGCCGGACTGTTCCGGATAAATATGTAGTTTTTTGTTAAGCATTATGCTCGCGGTTCTAGTATAATTTCGCATTTTCTTCAAATGTGAACTACGAGCTAGATGGTTATGGTTTTATTTCGAATTATGTAACAATTATTCTAATACCAGTCAACGAGTTACTTTGAGTGTTGAGCAACCGGTTGCTTTGAGGCTTTAGTGATCGGAATAATAGGACGGTACCGTCCTATTATTCGACATTCTTCGACCAAATATATAGTGGTTAAAGGGCGTAATACCGGCTTCTACTGATGAGTCGCTAGTAAGCACGAAACGAATGTTCATAAGATTATACTTTCCGTTCATGATGCCTTTGGTTTATCCTTCTGGTCACAACTGAACTAATTTTTACTAGGTTCGCAACACCTAATACATACTTAAATATCATTGGAGTTTGAATAGCGCTAGGACCCCAATCCTGACACAATTCAGTGTCACCGAAATCCGTTGGAACTTAGGTTACGCGATTATGGTACAATTCATAACATGTTCAGAAGACAAATTACGTTAGAAAATTTCTGACTGATACCAAAATTTCATTTAATAAATAATAAAACTATGAAACAACATCACCTTGAAATGTTCCTCTGGAAAGGATACATTAATTCTCATGTTTTCAGCTGGATAAAGTCTGTGGCTGCTTTCGTCAAAAACCTCAACACCAATGCGATATTTCCGGCCAACTTCGAGAATCCATCGCTTCGCTTTGTTTCCGCTGTGAAGTGATTGATGATTAGACTGAGAAAGGAGATTCCCATGCGAATGATATGAATTTCCCGAAGAAATTCGTCTAGAAGCCTCACGATAGCTAAAATTAGCAATTAGTTTAACATACTCGAATTTACGATGGCCTGGAAAATAAACAGAGGCAACGAAATACATTAAACACGATCAGTCACGTTCGCAGCGGAAACCAGAAGAGCATACGGTAACATGAAGAAATATACAAGGCTTCATACAGGCAGGCATAATTGCGAAAATGATTATTATTAACTTAATTCCCCAATTGACAAGCAAAAATAAAAGCAGTTTTATCGGATACAAGAACTGTTACTTTTTCATGTTCTTCTCAAGTATCCACAAATGAACATCTCTTTATACATAAATTGAAAAGCCAAACAGAATAGAAAAATGTAATAATGGAGAGCACGAAATAAGGGAACACTCAATCAATAGCGAGCATCCTTATACCACTCGTTAACATTTTTCTTTGTACCCTTCCTGTGTGCAAAAACAAAAAGAAATTTTATCAGATATAAGAAACATTTATTTCGCATTCTCTTCTCAAATATCTACTAATGAACTTATCTTTAGATATAAATTGGAAAGCATTTCACAATGCAACTCCTTCAACACTATTTCTTATCCTATGAAAAAGTGCCATTAATTATATAAAAAGTACGTATAAAAAAACGAAAAACTAGCAAATTAATATATTGTAATTAACCGAATTGTACATATCAAAACTTTTGTTAATATAAGGTTATTTTACTTAATAACACTCTCTGCTACCTACCCATCAGAATCCGTATGACTTTCTTCAACGTCGTTGCTACGAGACGAAGTAGAAGCGGCCGTTGCGGCTCCTGCCAATTGTCTAAAGTGAATCCGCTGAGCTTGCCAGCACAAACTGGTGCGATGTTCGCCCACACTGGCCAATGTAAAGGCCAAATATGCCGGCTCCACAATATGCACTAAAGACGTTGGGCGCCGGGTGTATGTAACCACAGACGGCATTGCAATGCCAGTGTCATCGGGTGACGTCTTTTCGGCGTTCTCTAGTCGCACTTGTGACACAGCTTCTTCAACGTCTATTGTAGAGCACAAATAGAATTTTGATACAGTAAAACCGTCAAGTGTTGTATTCAAGTAAACGAAATCTAATAGGCCAATAGCTAAAATAATGATTGCAATCCAAAGCATTTCAATTCTTACCATGAAAACGAATATTAGTTGTCTTTTATTTTTTTCTTTAATCTGTGAACAAATAAAGAAATCCTCTATTCGGCAAACTGACAGGCCAAACTACATTTATCAAATAATGAGTGTGCAATGATAGTTATCCCTCACATTTTTTTCACCACACTCATAACAGTTATTACAGGTACGCATGAGTTATTCATTTAATTAAAGTTTGTAAATTATAGCAAATCCAACTCCAATTAAGAGTACTCTTTTTGTGTGGCGCAAAGCACTAAAACAACTTTTAAAATTTTATTAACTCGTTTAATGAAAAACATCGCATCGTGCAATAACCGGCAAATACTAAAGTTAAATTCGCCCAAATTTTAACTACTTAATTGAAAAGCAATTATAAAAATTCGGATAGGCATAGCTCATAACCAGTTATTAATAACGAATATAATATAGATAATTTTCCGGAAATTAAGTATGGGATACGTCATTAAATACCAATCGCCAAAACAGCGAAAAAGCTTATTAATTATGCTATATCCACTACATTGATTTAATGCAGTCTGAGTGCCCAGTATGGGCGCTATAGTTGCAGCCAGTGCGAAATCTACGTAAGTTATTAGAAAAAATTGTAGCATGCAAGAATTGCAGTCAGCTAGAATAAAGTTAGGTTGTATCAAGCCAATCATAAACATATTCATTTCCCTGTAAAAATCTATAAATTAAATACTGATTTACCAATGACGCGTAATAATGATTCAAGACTGGAATAATAACATTTTTTAAACTTATTTACATCAAAAGTAAAGGGAGAAAATAATGATGATGATAGTGGGGTAAAAGTTAAGACTTACCAAGACAACTCACAGAAACGAGGCCACCTAGATCTCCACAAAAACAGCAAAAGCCATGTCAGTTTCAAGGCATGCAAACACACATACACAACACAAACACAAACGCATACACACTTACCTACTAGTCAAAACAAGAAACAGCAGTAATAACGAGTCAGATTTGTCACCGATAACATAACCAATTGACAACCCAAAATGTATAAATATGTATGATTGTGTAAGAGATGATTAGTATTCACGAAATAAATGGCCTTTATCCACTTTGTTATTTGTGTTGTTTTCCTAATTATAAGAATATATATATTTATACATTTTGGGTTTTCATTTGATTATGCTAGTGGTAACAAATCTGACTCGTTTTTACTGCTGGAATGGAAACAATTACCCCCCCCCACACACACACACTTATATATATATATATATATATATATATATATATATATATATATATACATACAGTACACAGTATGTTTTTGATTTAAATACATTTTAAAAGATGCATTCGGTTGCGCAGTGCTGTCCTTCTTGTTGTGGATTTGACCGCATTTTTCTTGTGCGGGACAATTGATAGCACTTATAGGTCGGTAAAATCTTGAACTTCCTTCATCTTCAGATGATGTAATTTTTGGCCTCAATTGATGGGTTCTCATTTGTCCCTTCTTCTTTAAGCCTTCAATTAGCTGATTGTCTGAAAATGACGTTAGATCAAGATTTTCCATTGTTCTTTGTCCTATATTTCGAGACCTCATTTCCAGTCTCATCTTCAGGGTTGACACAATACGCACAGGAGTTATCACATTTCACAGTAATCATAACCAAAAAATTCAATTAAAAAAAACTGTCACACATTAAAAGAATTAAAGTTACAAGCACTTCAATAAAACTACAAGATCGTCGTAGAGCACGATACGCTGTCATATCGCTGTTTTTAAATAAGATATAGAATAAGCACGTGCAACATATCCTGATAGGCATACTTGTCCTAAAATATCTAACTTGATTATGACTGACTTCGGATAATCATGCCAAGATTGACTGAGAGACCACTATTTAGAAACTGAACTATAGAACTGTTTTAAATGGAATCGAGTCAGTGCTTGTTCTGAAGCTCCATTAACCTGTCAAACGAATACTTATTGACGTAAAAAAACATTTCCTGATGTCAGCGAAGCCCATTTATTGTTAATTACTTAAATGGGATACGCTTTACCGGCAATGGTGAATAAATAAATGTAATCCACTGACATTTACAACTATAAAGATTCAAATCGCACTAGAATTTAACAAAATTTCACTAACAAGTGCACAGAACAGCCAAACATTGAAGTGCAGTGACACTAATTTCCCTATAAACCGAGAATGTGGTAAAAGGCTATTTTAGATTTGTCAAATTTCCTATTCACCACTAAACTCATATTATTAATACAGCCATCAAGATCCACAAATATGTCAACTATTTATAAATCTTAATCCTGAAGTCACAAAATTGAAGTGAATAATTGGTGATCTGTATACTATCTTGAATTTAGAGAATACGAATTGCATTACAAAAAACAAAATGAAGAAGGATATTTAATTCAAGGTTGAATGAGAAAAGTAACGGCTGTCGAAAGATAACAATACTTTTTGCAAAATCAACTGATCTATCAACATCAACACCTGAAGCCTGATTGTAGGGACATAAAGAATTTGTAATAGTAAATATACCGTCAAATATTAGATTTAGTACTACAACTTATCTCTTACACTAAAAGATCCATAATCTTGAATAAAACAAGCAATAATTAATAAAAACCGCATTTTACCGCGCGTAGGATATAAAGTGTCATCTTATCTACTTAGTCGTTCAGGATGAATGAGTGAAATTAGGTTACTACAGATGCCATCATTTTCAATTCTGATTCTTCATTCAATATCCCTTAATCAGTCTAATTAATGGGCTTTTGTAGATGTAATTATGGTGAATATTGATTAAGTCATTGGGCTCAGATTCGTTTTACCAATTAGAAATTATCTTAAGTAAAAGATTTTGCCACAAGATCTAGCACTTTCGCGAGCTTGAAACAAACACCAATCCAGTTGTATATAACCAGTCGTCGAGCAACATAGTAAAACGACCGATAGTCGCACGCACTGACGCGTTTCGACTTTCCATGATCATCATCAGAGTACGACGGCAAACTGACTATCAAGGATCAAACCGCATTGAATATATATGGAAATCACATTTAGATATGTGGCTCTCACCTCTAGCAGTCTTGCATACATTGAACTTGACTAGAAATGTCGGCTACACAATTTTCATGCAGTCACGAACATTAACTGTTTCCAGCCTTCAGATATATATATATATATATATATATATATATATATATATATATATATATATATATATATATATAGGTGATACAATTATGCAAGCATTAATGGCGCGGATGGTGGTAACAAATATTTAAATCAAGTTATCGAGCCTTAATTAAATACCATAGAAAAATTACCTCCAGTCACACGCACTGACGCGTTTCGACCTCCTATGATCATCATAAGAATACGACGGAAAACTGAATAGCGAGGATCATATAGCTTTATATATATGGAAAGCTATAGATATGGCTCTCACTCTAGTAGTCTTGCATACATTGTACTCGACTGTAAATGTAGGCCGCACCATTTTTATGCAGTCACAAACATTAGTTGTTAGCAGCTTTCGAGTACAATATATGCGAGACCATTTGAGGTGAGAGCCGCATTTATAATTTTGCTTTCCATATATATATATATATATATATATATATATATATATATATATATATATTTGCCATCGTATTCTGTTGATGATCATGGAAGATTGAAACGCGTCAGTGCGTGCGACTGGCGGTAGTTTTGCTATGTTTTTCGACGACTGGCTAAATACAATTGGATTGGTAGATACTTCACACTCGCAAACTAGATTTAAAGAATTTTTACCACCACCCGCGCAATCATTGCTTGCATTATCTAGCACGTCCGTCGGATAAATTATAAAAGGATTTTACGTATCCAAATCTAGAATCCACTCTTCTACAAATATAACAGACCTGTGTGCACTATCCTTATATAATCGCTATGGATTTCGAACATCAGCTACCGCATAATTTTCTAAAGTCGAACAGTGAGATAACTATATTGTCCTCAGCCCATGATCTGAAGTTTGTTTAACTGGATAAATCCCTGTAAACAACCGACTGTGCGGAACGCTTAAATACGTCCCCGACGACAACTGTCTGGAGCGTCAATCGTTTCATATTCGTTGTATCTACATACGCACGCATCAAATGAATCATAAACAATAGAAAGTACGCTTTCAACTTTGATATATGCCTTCTAATACGAACGATACATTAGTATTTAAAATTGATTATGGCCGAGAAGAATTCTCAGGTTCAATGCTTAGTCGATGCAGAATTTCCATTCTGTTGCAAATACATTTTGGTTAACAATTGCTCAGTAGCGACGCAAGACAGATATGACTGAATATCAAATTTTTCAGAAGAAATTTAAGGCGTTGTTCCAAATGGCGCACTCTAGCTTCCGAATAACTGTGGAGTATGAAAGATTATGTAACAATTAATGAAAGGTGGTTTTCCGCTCGCTTTGAAACACGTATTAAAATTCGGAACATACTCCAAATTCATTAAAAATCTTAATTCAAAATTTCCGGAAAGCATAACAAGAATAAGCTCAGAAAAGACGCAAGTAGATTAGAACATCCATCTTCCCAATAACAACAATCGAAATTAACTAGATTTGGAGGTGAAAATAGACATAATGTGAACGCATATAAAATACGCAATGCACAAAGCAAGTAAAGCTATAAATTATAGTCCCCCGAAGTATGCATTATTATTTCTCTGAAATTCGAAGCTGGACGCCTAATTCCTAATGATATATCTTATAAAAAAACCTAAATATTTATAAGACGCCAGTTTATGTACGGTCTGAAAGTTGATATTGAATCCTTTCAAAACATTCTAGAAGCAGGTATGGAAAATTCATGCTAACGAAACAATAAGATATTATAACGGTAATCTAATAATCGACAGCTTCTCGACTTATCTGGTGAGCCAGAACCTTAACAAACAATTTATTGAGCATTTGCCGGTCTCGATTGTCAAAATATTTAACTGTTAAGTAGTTTTAACGCTAATCTCGATAAACCGTTAGAGTTAGAAATGCGGAATACCATCTTAGCTCGTTAACATCACAAAAGGCCCAGAAGATTTTTGAATGGGCTAATTTAGTAATGGCGGCGACATCTTGTAAACGTTAATTGATTTTTTTAAATCAGAAAAAGACCAAACCAGCTACTTTAGGCGAGTCGATTAACAGTCCTATTTGCGAAAGGGCAATCGTAAATTTTGTGATAACCAACACCGAATAAACTCGACTTCATTTATACCTAGGATATATGAATCGATTAATTTACGCCGCCTCACTCATATACAAGAGAAGACGAGATAGGATTCCAGCCAGGATGAGGCTGTATAATTCATGCAAGTACTTGAATAACGACATAAAAATTGCCGTAAAATAATAGTCGACTTTCCAGACTATATAGGAGGCATTTTACTTAGTGGACTTCAGTGCACCTTTTAATATTCTATTGAAAAGTGGTACGCGCGGAATGTTTACAAATATTATATGAGTTCACTATACAATCAATTATAGTCGCAGGGGTATCAGCCAAGGATGTAAAATTTATATCACGCAATTTCAGTACTTACCGACCAATACATAATAAAGAAGACAAGGCCGGATTTCGACCAAGAACAGGCAATAGCAATCACGTAACCCCATGCCTTTCTATACTTCAAGAGCGCATTTGATTTATTGTAGCGCAATGTTCTATTCGTTATTCCGCCGAATAATATTCTGTCCACTAAATTTGTCAATATTCGACCTGCTCTCTTCACAAACACTTGTGTTCGTGTTAGGGTCTTCAATGAATGAATGCACAACTTTACCAGTATTTGTGTCCGTCAAAGATATTCACTTGACACTTTTTTTGAATTTTGTAATAGAAATCATTATGAACTATACTCTTCCCAGTGTTCATGACACAGGCGTCGAAGTTCTGGCTTTAAATTAATCGACCTTCATTATGTAAACGATACAGTATTATTTTTCGACAGCTGAAATTCGGCCAAATTAATCTTGTATAGATTAACAGTCGTCGCTCCGAATTTGGGCATGAAACTCGCTCTCGAATAATAAGTTACAACTTTAACACAGTATTGTTCGCATAATGAATATCGACTAGTCTACCAACGAGATCTTCTACGTCGATGTTGAACTTAAGGAAGAGTATAGTTCATAATGATTTCTATTATAAAATTTTAAAAAGTTTTGCAATAATTCACTGAAGACACCAACGCGAACAGAAACACGAATAGCGCATTGCGCTAAACTAAATCAAATGCACTCTTGAAGTACAGAAAGGCATGGGGTTATGGGTCTACCATATACATGTAACTGTTTGAGCAAATGTCTTAAGGTAAAATTTATATAGTTATACCTGTTCTTGATCGAAATCCGGCCTTATCTCCTCTATTGTGTTTTTGACGGAAAGTGATTAAAAGGTGTGATATAATCGAAGCGAATAACCTAGAAACAACCGAAGTCAAGCTCATACCACTTTGTTTATCGATATAATTAAAACAGCCTTTTCTACGTATATAAATGTATCTCGACTCACGCTAAGCAACCGGGCGGTCCTCATAATTCAATATTTTACAAAAAAGAAGAATCAGCGCCCCTTAAATTGTCACCACCACTCTTAAATTAGCTCGGAAGCAGGTCGTTGGAACGAGGAGCTTTGCGACGTTTAAGAGACAATTGCATTCCATATTTTTTAAATGGTGGTTATTTGCATTCATTTTTATTCACAGAGGCATACTTGCAGCGATTGGCCGTGACGCAGGTGCACTAGAAAATTGATTTTTAAGTGTTCAGACTACCTCAAGCTATCGGTTATTAGATTAAGTTTGCAATTACTTCTTGTGACTTAAACTTTCAATTTTTCGGACATGCTGCAAGAATATGTTGGAACAAACATAAGCGCTTACCAACCGCGAATTCTTCTTCTATCTTTTCAGCTGAAAAGGTGACTATTGCAGATTTTCTACATTTATTCGAGACCTATCCTTTATTTTGTTGGACAATGAGTATAAATCAACAATGGATAACTGCATGGTCCGATGTAACATACGTGTTCCATAATAACACACCTGGATGCAACTACGTCATTTATAACCAATCGCTTAGTGATTTATTTGGGTCCACAGTCATCCGGTGGCTGGAGGATGCTGTCGAAGGCATACTCCACTCGACTTCTCAACAGATATTCACCATTATCGATAATCATTGAGCTTAAAGTGTATTGGTCACCTACATGAAATTTTACCTCGCCTAAGCACCCAACTTGTTCATTCATGTCATCCTTAATTAAAAATATATATGAACTTCTTGCTCTACGTAGTGAAGAACTCGGATTTAAGTCGAAAGCGACCTTTGCCGTCGTCTATTTTTCAATCGGTAGGAACATATGCAGCAACAAAGAAAAGACAACATTGATTAAAACTTTTGACATACATTTTATTAGACATATTTTCTGCACTATCAGTTGTTTACACTAATTTGTTTAGTATAACAAGATCAAGCCTGTTAGCTTCGGATAACACCAACTTCCTACCGTTCGGCTTCAAAAAATTCCTTTGAACCAAATGTTCTAAGCCATTAATACGTACGTAATGATGTTGAATTGGCTTCTGCAACATTCGTAGATTTTAAAGGCCGTGCTTCAGCTGCGTGTTGTCCCATGTGTTTCGCACATTAAATACGCCAAACCTAACCTAGGTTGAATATCTAGCAGTAAAATTAACTATTTTCGACATTTAGCGCATTGATTTGATCACCATCTATAGCATCTATAACTGAGTTATTTTTAGATCGAGATGATAAAAATGAAGTAAAAGAGGCTTCTTTATATATGCATTTTAAACACAACTTTTAAGGAAAAGTGAAATATTCGCCTTTCTCCACAAAATGCGAAAGTTCTAGAAAGTCACTCTAGATTTCGCGATTATCATACATCGCCAGATATTTTGCCTGAGTTATTAATAGGACCTATTAACAATGTACGGATCTTCACTCTGCAGTAGCATATGATCTTGTAATTGTATCTTACATTTAGATAGAGCGAATTTCATACTCAAACACGGAACAACGTCAGCTAATCTATTCAAGAGGGCCTGAGCAGATTCTCTATTGTCGAATGATAGTACGATATCGTCTGAGTAGTCAATATTGACCAGTTTACCGCGTAAGAGAAATTCAACATCTGCATCCTGAACGTATGGATGACTTTTGTTCATAATAGCATCTATTATAAGATGAAACATAAAGGGGAAAGTGGACAGTTTTAACAATACAACTGCTGGTAGTAAAGTTGCGCGTTAATTCGTTGTAGACCTTAACGCGTTTAGAAGTGTTTGTGCATAAAATTTACAAATTTGGTAGCAACACCATTTATCGACAAAATATATAATAGAAAATTGCGATCCACAGAGTCAACATTTAGTTTTCTCGGACCTCTTGCACGGATAAATTGGAACAAACAGCGGATATTACTTGACGCGGACGGTTCTTCCATTTCTTCAGCCATTCTGCTCGAAAAAGGATTCGATTGCGCTTAAGTTGGTTTCTTAAATTGCGACGAGTATTACAATGAGCCGAGCCAGATGGAATTTGGCGCCCTTTTTCGAGTATCTCCACAGATTTTACAGAGAACCAATGACTATTTCAACGGGGGCCTACAACGGTACATACAAAAGTACCTGCCTTGTGCATAGTGGAGATTATCATCTTCCAAAGTAAAGTCGAATTTTCACCATCAAGGCCGGTTAGCTTTTACATTATAATATCTTCATATTATTGTCGGAGATGGTTTTTTGAGTTTGCTTACGTAAACCAAACTTTTCTTTGTCGGATGGCAGAAGCGCTCTCATTCCCCTACTACGTAAATAAGCCGAACTCGAGACCTCACATGAGCCAGGATGTAGGCAGTAACCAGTTAGACCAAGCACAGTTCATGATACAATTACCGGTTGGAATTCTGTCAGTAATGCTTGTTATTAGACGTTGTTGCATTGCTGAACGAGATGCCATAAAGATCCATTTTAGTGTTGGTTTTTGTTGGAGATATTGGTTACTAAGGGGTACAGATCGTGATTTTAATATTGTCCAAGGTATAAAAAGAAAATATTTTAGACAGTGTTACAAATCTATTTTTCTACACAAAATATTTTTCAAAACTGAATTATAATTAATGCCTATCATAAGAAATGTTGTGGACTTACTCTTGTCCAAAAGAATAACTGAAGTTTGGCCGTACTGTAGTGCAATAATTGTACCATCGTTTTTATCGTCCAGAACTGCTAGATTTGTGTTGTTGATACGAAGATGAAACTGTTCCGATGGCATAATAACTTCTGAATGACAAAATTTGGAGTATTTAATAAGCAACATGTAAAAGTAATAGTAAAATAAAGTCATACACACACGTTAATGACTCACTCACACAAATTTGGTTGCAAAACAATGCGTTTATTTGACAAAAATAGAAATGTTTCTCATTTAATAACGTTTGTAAACTTGGGTTAAACAGCTAATCCATGTATTCACCAGTCCCAAGCAGTTTTACCTAATTGTGCGACTAGTTAAATAACATTGCATTGATGTTTATATGAAGATCGCAATCCGTTAATCAGAAGTCACATTATGCCAGACGAGAATCACCACCAGCCTGAAACAATCTTCTTGGTAGCGGCGTTTGTTACTTCCCACCTCCATTTCCCCCGGCTAGTGCATAATTTGTAAAATGAGGTTAGTCAGGGCAGCGTCGAGTAACGTATAATAATTTGTTTTTAAACTATTCACACGAGTAACCATTGAAAAACAGTGAATTACTTTTTAAAGCGGCAAAATTGTGGCCAGGGCTCGTCGTATACTAGGCCAAAAATTTCTATGCCCAAGTTTAGAATAAATCAGGTAAGTCATTTTTAAACATAAACACTTAAAAAGAATCTTCGGTGCCTAATGAATCAAGATTGATTATCAGTCGATATTTTACAATCACACGTAGAAACGTTATACATTAAAAAATTTTCATTCAAATTAACAAACAATGCTTCAACTTAAAAACAGACCAAATGCAGTTATACTTCATTTGAACACTTGCGGACAAAAAAATTTTCTAAAAGCGCCAAATGTGTGAGTGAACGTGCGAAATTTTCACCAATATTAAGAATGTAGCATCGTCAATCGCTTTTCTCCTTTGTCTACAACCCGCGAATACAAAATCGGCAGAATTGAATGTGTCCTCGGACATAATTCCGCCATAGCGGTTAATGCCACAGCTTAAGAACTAGAAAAATTACGTAAACTATTGCAGGTATTACTGATTGTGGCCGATCGTTAGTAAGACCGAAAAAACGCATGACATTATAGTTCGCGTAGCCATATAATAATCGACCTAAAGATAGGCAGGTTCTAGTTAACCGTACTGAAAACGACGGTTAAAACGTAAGCAATGCTAATGCAAATTATTCTATTCCATTTGAAGCATCAAGTTTGACTTAATTTCGTACTTTAGTGTCAGATTGGCAGTGACAAAATGTGAGCAAGTTTGCCAAACGTGTAGGTCTATCTTCGGCTGCCCTATGAAATCCACCACATGCATTATAAAAGAAGATGATTCGGGCAGATGGTTTCCAGCAGTCTTGGATTACCTACCCTTGAAAAGAAAAAAACTAGTTATAAATTATCAGCCACCACACATTTTACGACTTAGTGCTGGCTTACAAATCACACATAACTGAGCATGTTTCAGTTATTTATCAATAAAATATCATTTCCTAAATTCAAATGTGTTGCCGGTCAATAGTTTAAAAATGTTTAGCATCGCAGACAGTGAATAGAGCTCTATGATTCAAGTGTACGACTATAATTTTATAAACTAGGTTATATGTGAAAGAAATATGCAAACCTAATTTTGCGTTCCTACTTAAATATTAAATATATACTTTCCACGTCCTAAATAAATTATTATGAAACAAGGCACCTCCCGATCAATGTTAACATCTAGTTCAACGCCACCAATTTAATTATGCACGGTATCAATTAATAAAATTAATTTATATAAACACAAGCACTACCTTTCCGAGGTATAGCTTAGCTGGAGTATTAACTTATATACAATTGCATAATCTATCAAATTACATGTGAATCAAATTTTATCCACAAAAGCCACACACATACATTAACAGAGAACTGGATCCCCAGAAGACTAGGTACCAGAAAAAACAACAATAAAAAAGCTGATCTGACGCGGCTTGTTTGTTGCACCATATTACCCAGTAGACTCATAGACTTGTTCATTTAAGTGTCTCCTGGTTATTTAGAATACGATGCAGCGTATATACTTAACCAATATGAAGAACAATAGTATAAGCCTACAAGATTACTCACCTACCACTTGTGCACTTACAGCCATCTACCCTAATTGTCACGATAGCCTGGCCGGAAGGATATGGAAGTGACATTCAGTTTTCTAGACAACGCAATAGGCGTGTCATAAAAAGGGTTTAGAGCGACACATGAAAGGGTGTCAGATTATTATTGTTCAGCTCGCACATTTTTGTCATAATTAACGCCTTGTGGCACGCAGCTGACGATCTAAATAAAACTGGGTGAAGGCACAGATTCGCATAGTTGTCTAGACGCTAGCAGCTATTCGATCGCTTCACAAAATCCTAGACGATTTGCATCAGAAGGCCATTCAACGACTATTAGATAGGGCAAAAAATTATTTTTATCAGTTTAATCCCGACACATGTGCCACAACACTGATTTTACGATTCTGCGCGAATTAGAGTTAATATGAGTGACACAATATTCAATTCCATTTATTAATTAAATAAGATCAATATAGAATATTGAGGAAAATGTTATACTGGATAATTATAAACAAGAGTTACCAACCAACTATCCATGTAATGCATTTTCGTTTAAGTTCACTCACACATAAGCACGTCATTGCTATATTTTTGTACAACGCTAAGCCGGATGGTCATTGTATCTGAATAAGTGCGTTAATTCACAAGGAGACGCTTAGACATTAAGGGTAATTAAACGAAAAAAATCAATATTGATTAAAGCTACTTTAAAAAATTGGAAGCTTATATTAACGTTCTAGATTTAAGAAATAACTAAAAGATGTGATGTAGCAAGAAGCTAACCTTGCTCAGTACCGAGATGTACCACATAAACTCGGAAAAGCATTTTCGCTTGTGGCATCAAATAAGCCAATGGTGGGCTTAACTTTGCGTTGGCCATTACTAAAAGACGCACGTTAGCTGGCTTAACGTCGGCGTAGACAGGCTCTCTTAGCGAGACACTAACAAGGGCGGATCCGGTGCGTAATCCACTAACTAACTGCATATAACCCTGCATGCCATTGGCTTCAAGAACACCAATTCTACTTGGCGTTTCGTATTCAGATTCTGTCCATGTCAAAAAACGTAGAACATTTTGACCGCTGCTTGAAACTTCAGATTGACCGGAGCCGTGAATACGCCATTCGAATGGAATACCATCAAGACTCGAGAATGTATTTCCAAATTCATCAAAGCCAACAACCACAAGAGCCTCAGGTGTGTTGTGCAAATATAACTCCTGGGTTGTTGTGCCAATTTCTATGCGCTGAATGTCATCTACAATAACATCACACTTGATAACATGTCCAGACACGGAATCTTTTGCATATACAGTGGCTGTTGCCCTATGAGAGGATTGCCAGACAGCTGTAACAACAGCTTTATTAGAGCACGCAAACTCTTTCTCGACTTGTGTGACTGTAACAACTTCAGGTGTACCAGATACCCTTTTTGAATAACACAACAAACCTTACCATTCATAACAAGAACCATCTGAACCGCTAATCGTGTAGTTTACAGCGGAAAACGTGTAATATGGTAACAAAAGTTGAGAATCACTTAGCTTATGCGCATGTCCCACGGACAATGCTATAGTAAGAAACAAGAAGTAAATTCTCCCCGACAGAATCATGCCGGGGTGATAATTTTACACCGGATAATTTTATTAAGTAAAGAATTCCTAATATTTACTATATAATACATACTGAAAAATAAAATAAAACAAACGATTCATTAGTTAATTTTGTTTTTACTAATTTAAAATAATAACAATGACTATGTAAGCTATAGAAATGAGATACAATTTCCAGCAACATTTCATTCAGATTTTTAAAAACATAACCCAGACATACATCTGATCGATTCAATTTTAAAAATGCGTAAACTAAATTTCTACCTTTATATAATTATGTTAAATGGAACAAACTAAATCTCCGATGTCTATGTAACGGCTCGGATTAATTTGCTGAGATATTGTCAAAATTAAATTTAAAATTTAATTCGATGGACCAATAAGAATGCGAAAAACTACCTTAGACTAATTGTGTGCTACTGCGCAACCATATTGGCATGATGCAATTTACACGCAACAAACTTTCTACTCTGCTCGCTAAGTGTGATGGCTGTCGCCTTCTCTGCTTCACTTATTTTCTATGTCGACTACTATTTCACCACATTGTGTTACCATTATATCTGTGTGCAGTCAGACCAATTTTCTTGTTGCTGCGAATCCAGTCATAATAAATCGATCATCTATTAATCGGAATTCTACGTGCCAGCCACTTTGGTGTTACCGCAGATCTTCAAAAAACAAGTCTTTTGTGTTTCGAACAGCAAATTACACATTCTGCATCGGCAATTCTAAATTTTCAAGTGTATCTACACAAAGGATCACCAGCCAATGAACAGAAAGTAGAGCAAGTGTCTAGAAGGAAGTCTGGACACCCACAAGCTGCAAACATCCATAAACTCTCAATACATTGCCCGGTGACTGCTTTCCTGGCCTTGCTAAGTACCAGCAAGAGTAACTGCTCTCCCTGTTTCTGTATTGGTCTTCTTAGAAACGTCGCACGTTTTCTGTTCTCAAAAGTGATTCCATGACCGTGATGCCTCTTGGTGTTCTACTCGCGAAATTTACAGGGGAGCCCATTCGTACTTATGGTTGCCAGCATCGCACATTCAATTTAGGTTTACGAAGTGAGTTTTTGTCGCAAAATTATGGTCGCTAAGATCCCGCACAACATAACAGACCTTGGTTTCCTCTTGAAATACCGTTTCATTGTTGATCTGGTCAATCAAAAACTCATTGACTCCTCCACCGGACTTGAGTAAAGTTTTTTGACACTTGCCTCCTAATGTTTGGAGTTACAGATCATACAGCCATCCCCATTGCAGTATTCGATAGAAATATCAACAATTCTTTGAGAACATAAGTCATTGTTCGATCCCAGCAATTCAGAGCTACGTGTTTCCAACACGTTGCTCCTTTACCGTCACAGCAGGACAACATATCGCACATAAGGAGATACCCCTACCCCCAGCTAAAATAAAAGCTGCCCAAGAGGAGTTTTCAAGACTATGAAACGAGGGAATCATTAGACCATCAAAATGTTCTTGGGCATCACTATTGTTCTTGTTCTCCAAATAAATCGGAACATACAGAGTCTGTGGATATAATTGCAAGTTAAATTGTTTGACCAAATCCGATGCATACTCAATTCCAAATCTAAAAGAAAACTTGCTTGAAAAAAACCGCGGTAGCAATTACTTTTCAGTGATTGATCTTAGACTAGTCTATCACCACATTCTGGTAGTGCCAGAAAATATTGCAAAAACTCTAGTCATCACTTCAATTGACCTTTATGAATAAATTTAAATGCGTATTGGTATCAATTGTGCCACACAGACATTGCTGAAGTTCACGAACGACATACTCCTCGATGATGCTGATTAATGTATGTCATATATGGATGTCATAATGGTTTTTAGTCCAGACCTAAACATTCAAGCCAAGCTTCTACATAATGTCCGCCATCAAATTACAGACAAAACGCTGATTTTAACTAGATCCGTGGATTTCGTATGGCCTCGTATTACATCTCAAGGTATACAACCTTTGCCGTCGAAGGCCAATTCCATCAAGGGTATTGCGTCACCCAAGAAATTAAAGGAAATACAAAAAAACTTTGTAGTTTTCAACTAATATCGCAAGTTGCTTTCCGGCCTATCAAAACAAATGTATCCGCTACGTGGACACCTGCGGAATTAAAAAGGACTTAGCAGATATTCCACCATTTCTTGGTCCTCTGAAGACGAGGAATTACTCCGTCTTGCCATTTACTCGTTGACAAATGACCCAATATTAACCCACTCAGACGTCTAATGACCTTTTCTACTCACAACCTATGCTACTGAATTTGCTATTGGGACCACGTTGGAACAAGAAATCGACGGAGTTCAGAAGCTTATCAAATTTAATTCGCGTACTCTGTAAACACTAGAAAATAGATACGACACTTTTCATCAATAACTTCTCGCCATTCATGACGCAGTGCACCAATTCATCAACATCCAAGTCAGCCGCAGAATTGTTGATTTTACAGATTATGCACCATTAGTTAGCGTACTCCAAAATGAGACTTCAACCGTCGTAAGGTTTCATACCAGATTAGAAAGACTTCCGTCACGTCTGTGTGAATGATAATTCAACACGTTTAATGTTAAGTGCGAACAAAACATAGTCATAATTCCAGAACTTGTTTCTCTGTGTAGTACTGATACTTCATTAAGTTTCATTTTCTTATCGTGCTGGTTCATCATTCGCTCTTTTCCATTGATATCTTCGAAGTAGGCTTCATTAACATTTTGCGTTTCACTAATACACCTTTCCGCCAGATATCGCATTATACTCCTGCTTTCTTGATTGATCGTGTTTCTCCTTCTCCTCTTTTATTCATGTCAAATGAGGAACGTAATAATACAGAGCTACAAACTCCAATGTTCTATTCCATTCTGTGAATTCATTCTTGATAAACACATGGTTGGCATGGGATTACCCATTAAAATGGAATTAGGCAAATTCTGTTTTTGTTTGTTTTGTAAATATGCAAGGTTAGCTTTAACTCTGAAGTCACATTAGCACTTTGATCTTGCACTTCTTGTCTTTGTTGGAGATAAGAGATTTAATTTATTTCAGAGAAATTCTACAAACCAATCAACTCAAATATAATGCCGATCGAGAGATCATGGGATGTGTATAAGAAGATCTCAAAGTAACCTCAATGGCTCTGCACAAATAAACTCTGTTATTGATGCTCCCTGCTATGACCTATGAATGTATTGCATTGCCAAGAAAACTGTGCTTATCGTGAACCAAGATAGATGATCCAGTTCAACGTATTTCAAACTTTAGGCACAATGCAACCTTTTAAAAAAGTATTATCTCTGGGATTATATACATTTGTATTCCAAATGGTATTCAACGACTTGGTAAAGAGTTTAGACATAAATTGTCAACCACGATTACCAGTGGAACTTAACGGTACACAAAAACGTGACTCCTAATTGTACAGAAAAATAAATAGAACATGTTTGGCTACCATAACCTGCAAGAGTGCAGTCAAACATTGTATAGAGTTAGTTCAGTTGTGACCATAAGGATAAACCAAAGGCAGCATGAACGGAAAGTATAATCTCATTCACATTCGTTTCGTGCTTACTGGCGACTCATCAGTAGGAGCCGGTATTACGCCCTTTAACCACTATATATTTGGTAGAAGAATGTGGAATAATAGGACGGTACAATCTCCTAGACGAATGTGTAAACCTGTAATAGTGAAGCTAACATAATCTAAAGTCAACGACAATGCGACTTAGAAGAATAGAATAGAATAGAATATCTTTATTTGGATTCAAACCACACATGTTCCATCAAATAATAAAATTAGAAAATGTACAATATAAAAACATATCACATCACATAAATATGTGCAATTAGTTGTACTGTACAATTTATCAGCATCAGAAAGTTCAGCTGTAAAGAGTGATAGATTCTTCATCAAAATTCGGAAAATTTAAGGTATAATTCGAGTATAACATTTTGTAAGAAAAAAGGGAACCATGACTAATAATTGATTGTATGCATTGTTGATTAACAAGATGACATAATGCATAACATTTCAGTTTTAATAATACAAAATTTGAATATAGAATCTCAAGAAACTATGTTGCTGAAAAACAATTTATCCTCTCTTTTATTTAACAACGAGAAAGTATTATCATGATCAAAATTAGAAATATCAGCAGGATTAAACACTTTTTCTAGTTCGGTAGATAAAAATTTAAGAGACATTTTAGTTGGAGGCGTTTCTCTAAACCCCTTTGGCAATTGATTGTAAATTTTTGAAAAAGAGAGTAGCTTGCTCGCAACATTCCCCACCAATGGTGGGTTGACTTGAACAGAATAGAATAGAATATCTTTATTTGGATTCAAACCTTACATGTTCCATCAAATAATAAAATTGGAAAATGTACAATATAAAAAGATATCACATCACATAAATATGTGCAATTAGTTGTACTGTACAATTTATCAGCATCAGAAAGTTCGGTTATAAAGAGTGATAGATTCTTCATCAAAAATAGAAAAATTTAATGTATTATTCGAGTGTAACATTATGCAAAAAAGGGAACCATGACTAATAATTTATTGTATGTATTGTTGATTAACATGATATATAATGCATAACGTTTCAGTTTTAATAGTACAAAACTTGAAGATAGAATCTCGAGAAGTTATGCTGCTGAAAAACAATTAAACCTGTCCTTTATTTAACCACGAGAAAGTATTATCATAATCAAAATTAAAAATATCAGCAGGATTGAACACTTTTTCTAGTTCGGTAGATAAAAATTTAAGAGACATTTTAGATGGAGGCGTTTCTCTAAGCCCCTTTGGCAATTGATTGTAAATTTTGAAAATTTTTGAAAAAGAGAATAGCTTGCTCGCAACATTCCCCACCAATGGTGGAGATATTGCAAAATGACCAGATCTAGTTACAACTTCATGACTCTTTCTTATTGGATTCATATAGACACCAGTCCACTGGTTCAAATGGAAAACTTTTATGCAATAGAATATCCTCCGAAACCATAAAGGATGCAGTGATACAAACTGTAATCTAGTGGCGTATATAGTGCAGGAGATAGGACTTATTTGTTTCAGAACTTTTCTTTGTACAGCTTATATCTTATTAGACAAACCCTATGTTAAAGGATTCCAAGTAGCGGCAGCATATTCTAATATCGGTCTAATCCATATTATAAACATTTTATATTTTATTTCACTCGATAAAATATTTCTATTTATTAGTGTCCATCTGTTCTTGACACTGCCTACTATCCTTTCAATATGTCTCTCAGCAGAAGCCATAAAATGAATAGTTATGCCTAAATCCTTAATTTCTTGCATAAGTTTAATCTCAAAAACATCATTAATCTCAGCATCATGAAAATAAACATAATTGAAATCTGTTCTGTTACCTATTTTTAAAGCTCTCGTCTTTTTACTGTTTATTCTCAGCCCTAGTGTTAACAAGTATCTACTTAAATCATACAAATCTAGTGTCACATTATTTTTGGAGAAAACTACATGTTTTGGATCAATTGGAAAGATTATTTTTAAATCATCAGCGAATTTGCAAACTGGACCGTTAGGGATCTTAGTTTCCAAATGTGCAAATACAATTTTAAATAAAATTGGCCCCAAACTTGATCTCTGTGGAACTCCACTTGTTACCCTTTTCGATTTAGAAATCAAATCGTTTACTTGAATACTCATTCTTCGATTATATAAATAGTATCTAAGTAATATAAAAATATTCGGATCAATATTCAATAAATTAATCGCATTCAAAATAGCATCAAAAGATATAGAGTCAAAAGCTTTTGAGATATCTATAAATAAAATTAATGCATCTAACTTTTTATCATCTAATGTAATTACATGTTTCCACATAGAGAGAATATTAGTATTTGTCGACCTGTCTTTTTAAAAGCCGTGTTGGCACATATCAAAATTAGCTGGCAACATACATTCTAAATGATCCAGTATCAATCGTTCTATTATCTTCAAAAACAAAGGGATAATAGAGATTAATCTATAATCACTGGCGCACTTTGGCTTACTTACTTTTGGCAATAGTTTAGCTACTATCGTTAATATATCGATTGGTATTTTCACATCCTTCAAAACTCTATTTATAAAATTGCACAGCGCATTCATAAAATTCAAAGGTAATTGAAGTAGGTTATCAATCGATATACCAAGGCGATCTTTTTGTTTTTTCGATTTTATTTTTAACATTAATTCTATCAATGCATCACTGTCAATCACAAGTCCTAGATCCTGGTTTCCCGAAGGATCAGGTAGATCAATAAAATTGCTTTCGTTCTTTGGATTACATAACAATTTGCCAAATACTTCATCCAATTCACAGAGAAATTCATACTCAGTTTTACCCACAGGTAATATAAGCTTTAATTTTTCCTTATATTTACTGTAGTCTGTGAGTAGTTTGTATCCTAGTCTAGGATTGCTCTTCAGTTTGGCCAAAATAATTCTCTCTGATCTTTGACGGATTATCAGCAGTGATGAATTAATTTCTTTATCAATCAATTCTAACCTCATTTTTTTAATACTATTGATAAGACTACATTTCATTATATTATCTCGTTTGATTCTTAGCTTACATAACTTCCTATTGAATCTCTTGGGTATAACATCCGTAAATGTAGATGCCCTAAACATATCAGATAATAACAATGAAACAGAAGAAACAAATTCGTCATTGTTCATGATAAAAAACATTCATAATCAATAGATAAGCTTAATTCTCTAAAAAGATTCCAGTTGATTCTGAAACATTGCACGTGCGCACTTTCAAAATTAGGTTTCTTTGCTTTGCTACTCGAAAGGTTCCATTGTAAAATAATCTCAATGAAGGCCAGAGTCTACGGTTTAACTGGAGTAACAGGTGTTCGGAAATTGTTGTAATTCTCAATTTGGGTGAACTTTAGCATAAATTTATATCCACCAGGTTGGTATCATGTACCGACTCGGAAACCATAGTGTTAGTATCCGGTACTCATCGATTTCAAAAAGGTATAAGTTACTAACACAATAGCCATAGTGTTAGTATTCTTTACAGACTCGCTATATATATTATATAGTGTGAGTTAGCATTGAAGTCGCATTGTCGTTGACTTTAGATTATGTTAGCTTCACTATTACAGGTTTACACATTCGTCTAGGAGATTGTACCGTCCTATTATTCCACATTCTTCTACCAAATATATAGTGGTTAAAGGGCGTAATACCGGCTCCTACTGATGAGTCGCCAGTAAGCACGAAACGAATGTGCATGAGATTATACTTTCCGTTCCTGCTGCCTTTGGTTTATCCTTCTGGTCACAACTGAACTAATTTGTTACTAGGTTCGCAAAACCTAATACATACTTGCATATATATTAGTTCTTCGCAACAAACAGTATTTAACTGTAATATATTGAATTGAATGATGTCATGCTTACCGCGAAATGGGATAACTGATATCGATGAAGGCCAGAGTGTATGGTTTAACTGGAGTAACAGGTGTTCGGAAATTGTTGTAATTCTCAATTTGGGTGAACTTTAGCATAAATTTATATCCATCAGGTTGGTATCATGTACCGACTCGGAAACCATAGTGTTAGTATCCGATACTCATCGATTTCAAAAAATGTATCAGTTACTAACACAATAGCCATAGTGTTAGTATCCTTTACAGACTCGGTATATATATTATATAGTGTGAGTTAGCATTGAAGTCGCAATGTCGTTGACTTTAGATTATGTTAGCTTCACTATTACAGGTTTACACATTCGTCTAGGAGATTGTACCGTCCTATTATTCCACATTCTTCTACCAAATATATAGTGGTTAAAGGGCGTAATACCGGCTAATACTGATGATTCGCCAGTATGCACGAAACGAATGTGCATGAGATTATACTTTCCGTTCATGCTGCCTTTGGTTTATCCTTCTGGTCACAACTGAACTAATTTATTACTAGGTTCGCAAAACCTAATACATACTTGCATATATATTAGTTCTTCGCAACACACAGTATTTAATTGCGTAGTGTTATCTATAAACCGTATTTTCGGTATTTCTACGAAGTTGACGTTTACGTGCATGATAGGACTACCTGGTATCTATATTTTCTTCATTTTTGTCCTAGTATATTGTCCAAACTTATACGTTTGTTACCAGAAACATGCTCGTAACCAATCACGAATAAATTTTAATAAATCTCACTAGCCTGATAATAATTTTATTTCAAGGAAAACCCAGTTTATGTAACCGTTACCTTTATTTGTACCTAAATTTCCACAATGCTAAGGTCTAGTTTTGCTTCTGGAGACTTGACACAGTAAACACTTATTTCCAATTCTTTTGCGAGAATACGCTGGGTATTTTATAACATTATAATGAAGGAATCACCAGTCTACGTTTCGAACAATTACTTAGTTAAATCGGCATGAAAGTTTGTAGGATGTTTTGAAGTTATAGTGATAGCCATTGCGGGGCAGCTGTCTATTTAGTAATGAATTCCTATATTTTCATGCTGGTCGTTATCCCCACACGTTCCTTGATCAGTCCGTGACATTTTCTCAAGGTTGAAGTAAGAAAACTCATCCATCTCCGACGTTTATTGCAAGTGGTGTAGCTAAGCATGAATCAATTCACAGTTAAACAAAACGGACTGTGCTCTAGACGGCAACAAAATGATATATTGTCAACACAATTAAATGTCTTATACATAAGTAATTATCAGAAACACAAACGTCTCAATCGTGATGAATACATGTAAATAATTGGAAAAGTACGATGATATAAATCCAAACTGATTAGCAATTTAGTTTAAAGTCACTGATAAATTATGAGAAGAAACACAATAAATATTATCACTGAAAATTGATGGATAGAAATCGTGTAAAAACCGCCATAAAAAGCACCACAAATAATAATTCCACTGTTTGCTAGGTTTTGAAGGATAAAATACAAAAATCCATTGAACTATAGAGCTTCGGATAAAAGATTGAGAAACACCTGATTTCACGATTAGTGGAAACATAACTGAACTGTTAGCAGTTGTATAAAAATTGGTTAAGGCAAGTAAACTAAATAAATCCAAGGTTTGAACACAGAGACAAATAAATCCACCGCATGTTACCTGCGTATTGCGCGCGGATATCTTTTATTTATTAAAAAAACCCTATTAATTATAATTAAAATTGCAGTTCAAGAAATCTCAATTAAAACTGCTTGAAACTAACAGAGATTGTTTTTTAAATCACAGTTAAGAGAAATATTGTGTAAAAACAGAATTAGATTATTTGACCTTTAAGAGCACCATATTTGTCAAAATTGAACATCGTTGGGTTGTAACGCGGAGCCGCGTGTTACAATGTAATAGAGCAGACGATTGTCTCAAATATTGTCAGATCAATATTCAGTTTGCCGTGTCTGATGATATAGTACGTCAAAATAATTTCCTTTTCCTATGATACAAGAGAGATATTAAAATCAAATTCTACTGGTCTGGTTATTTTTTAATTTATGGCAGTGAATAAATTAGCTTGTTCGGCTATTCTAGAGTACTTGTCATTGTCTTATGATCAGTCAAATCCGTGCACTGATGTCCGTTCATGTAATTCAAAAGGCGGCACTGCAGCATAAACCAAAAGTAGCTACTTTCCAAAAGAATCATATTCCTTGTAGTAAACACCAATCCCATTGTATTTAACCAGTCGTCGAACAACATAACGAAACTACCGCCAGCCGCATCGCACTGACGCGTTTCGATCTTCTTTGATCATCATCAGAGTTCGACGGCAAACTGACTATCGAGGATCAAACTCAAATTGATTTCCATATATGTTCAGTGCGATTTGATCCTCGATAGTCAGTTTACCGTCGTACTCTGATGATGATCATTGAAGGTCGAAACGCGTCAGTGCCTTGCGGCTGGCGGTAGTTTTGTTATGTTGTTCGAAGACTGGTTAAATACAATGGGCTTGGTGTTTACTTCAAGCTCGCAAACTTGATTTAAAGCATTGTTACCACCACCCGCGCAATCAGTTATTGTTAAATTGTATTGTCTATATATGTATATGTGGCGAAAGCTGCAAACAGTTAATGTTCGTGGTTGCATAGAAATTGTGCAGCCGACATTTCCAGTCAAGTTCAATGTATGCAAGACTGCTAGAATTGAGAGCCGCATATCTCAATTTGATTTCCATATATATTCAATGCGGTTTGATCCTCGATAGTCAGTTTGCCGTCGTACTCTGATGATGATCAAGAAAGGTCGAAACGCATCAGTGCGTTGCGGCTGGCGGTTATTTTTGTTATGTTGTTCGACGACTGGGTAAATGCAATGTGATTGGTGTTTACTTCAAGCTCGCAAACTTGATTTAAAGAATTGTTACCACCACCCGCGCAAACAATTATTGTTAAATTGAATCATATTCCTATTTACAGATCTGTGGATTAATACTGGAAAAACATATTGGCCTGACTATATAATTAACTTTCCGATGTAGCAATAAGTTTATGACTACATCGTATGAACTTTGTCCGGCTGAAACGGTTTTGTCATATCCACAGATGGTAACGTTATTATTTCACTCAGCAGATATTTAACCATTTGGAATTCGTCTTTGTATTTTTGGCCAAATCTTATAGGCCAGGATTGCTTGGTCGTAATATTTTTGTGCAAACGACATCGAATTAACAATTACAAAATTCTAGCCAAACCTAGTATAAATCGACCATATTAGTTGACAATCTCCAAAAACATACGAAGTTGGCCAAATATTAAAGTATTGGCATAAGTATCGTATTTTGTTTTTTTCTGGATTGACCAACAGACCATGATAATCATTCATTTCTTGTGTTCTATCCATAAACAACTCTAGATTTTGATGACGACTAGGTACGCTTGAGAAAATGTATAACCATTAAGAACTTCCCAGGTTGGATGCTGGAATGCCTGGTTTTCATTCTTAAGTTCAAATGGTCTCCGCAAAGATATATACGACACACCACTGGAAAATGAAACTGCGTTTGGTGTAAAAGGATGCAACTTAATTGGTATAAACCAAAAGGAATCGGCTACAGCCAAATCATGGGAAGTATGTATATTATTAGACGCTTTACTTTGAAAAGTTTGGTAATGGAATAAGATATTTTCTACGATAAAAATAAGGTAACATTTTGTTGATGAATGCAAATTGTTTCTGATTGCAACAAATATTAATAAGGAAGAATATAAGAGTTCAAAATCTAGAACATTCTATGTCCAAATTCTTTATAGATTTTATAACGTTGAATTATATTTGATTTCAGTTTTCTGTAATTTGCGCCTGATTTGCATGAGCTGCTCTGTGACGTGTTGTCACCATCTTGTAATTTTCTCAACCTTAACAATTTTGTTCTTATTTTCACTATACTCATAGTAGGATGAGGCAATTTTCTTATGAACAATTAATTTATAATTTCGTTTTTCTTGTCGGATCTGATTCTAGATCAAATGAACGGTGTGCTGTGTTGCGTGTGAAGTAGTTATTCCTATTGCGAACTACTTATGTAAGTAAATTTAATCGGGTTTAACATCGAAGCTAATCATAAATTTGAAAACATATAACAACTTTGGAGGAGGCATAGGTTCGAACCTGATAGCCTTGGGTGTAGAGATTAATCCATTAAGCACAAATTAATAAACAGATCAGCAAAAACCAGACTCCTAATAACTCACCAACTGGGCAAGAATCTCCACAAAAAACCGAACACTGAAAACGTACATGAACGAACATAAATATTCAAAATCATTTAAACAATAAATGTAACAGAACTGAGTAAAAATATTTGAAATTATTATACTGTAGGGGTCTTTTTCGGGGTAGCTATCTAGTCGTGATTCTATACCCGTCCTACATATCAATGGTGGCTATTATTACTACTCTAGCACCTACATTGTCACTGATCCTTTTCATATTGCTGGTGTGAGAAAACTAAAACTTGGTGTCATACATGTATTAGATATAATGTTGCAAATAGAAATATAATTCACAGTTAGTCCAAATTGAATATATGTTGGTCAGCTGCAAAAACAGATTTTTATGCAAAATAGGCCTTAAACACCATTCACAGTTAAACTAAATTGTCCGTCTCCTAGACGGCAAAGATTAAAATGATTTATGTTTATAAAGAAAAATGTTTTATGCACAATCAGTTTGTAGGGGTATTTTGCGGAGTTGCTTTCTAGTTCGTGATTTTTACCCCTACTACATATCAATGGTGGCCATTATTACTACCCGTGCGCCTAATCCGTCTCTTATCCCTTTCGGATGGTTGATATGAGAAGACTGAAGAAAGGTTTCATAGATATATTCCACACAATGTAGTATATATAAATATAATTCACTGTTAATCCGAATTGAATGAGTTGGTTGGCAAAAATACAGATTTTAATGCAAAAGTATGTTTTAAATACCGTTCAAAATTTAACTAAACTGTCCGTCTTCTAGACGGCAAAAAAAGTGATTTATGTCTATAAAGTGAAATGTTTAGCACAAATGTCTGGAATGTAATGAGTAGTCAAACGATTAAAGATACATGATAATATGAGCCTAGTAAAATTATTTATGTTCATAAAGGAAAATGTTTTGTGTAATCCGTTTAAAGATTTAAATGTCAATCAACTCACAAATGTTTAACTCCTTGTTTTTTATAGTAAACAATCAATCATTTTCATAGTAACAAATAATCAGATTTGATGAGATAAATCCACTGACACAATAGTCCACCGCGTGATCCTCTCGGATCGCGCGCGGTTCTGTCTATTATATAAAAACACTATTAATTACAAATAAAATTGCAGTTCAAGAAATATCGATTAAAACTGCTTGAGACTAAAAGAGATTGTTCCTAAAAATCACAGCTAAGAGAAATATTGTTTAAGGACAGAGTTAGAATATTTGACCTTAAAGAGCACAGCGTTTGTAAAAATTGACCTTCGTTGGGTTGTAACACGGAGCCGAGTGTTACAATGTAGTAGGGGTACAAAATCAGGAACGAGATAGCAACAGCGAAAAGTACCCCTCACCCGGGGCAACATAATGTAGGGGTACTTTTCGCTGTCGCTATCTCGTTCCTGATTTTGTACCCCTACTACTTATCAATGGTTGCTATTATTACTACCCGAGCACCCAATCAGTCTGTTCCTTTTCAGATGGTTAATATTAGAAGGCCGAAGAAAGGTTTCATGTATATATTACACACAATGTAGCACATAGATATAATTCACTGTTAATCTGAATTGAAGGAGTTGGATGGTAATAATACAGATTTTTTAATGTAAAATTATATCTTAAACACTATTCTCAATTAGTCAAAATTGAATATATGTTTGTCAGCTGTAAAAATGGTTTTTATGCAAAAATATGATTTAAATGCCATTCACACTTAAGCTAAATTGTCCGTCTTCTAGACGGAAAAAATAAAAGTGATTTAAGTTTATAAAGTAAAATGTTTTATACACAAGTGGTCATTGTTACACAAATGTCTGAACAGAATTGTATTTATACCATCGACTAAAACATATGATGACATGTAAAAATCATCGTTAAAAGTTATCATTAAAAATGAAGATGTAAATTGTTTAAAGACTTCAATGATAAAAAACTAACAAAGCTTTAGCTTACTACTTGCAATATTTTCAGTTCATGTCAAACTATTAATCCATTCTTCTATGTGGACACTAAATTAAGTGAAATAAATCCGCAATGACACAACAGGCCACCGCGTGATCCTCGCGGATCGCGCGCGGTTCTGTCTATTTATAAAAACACTATTAATTACAAATAAAATTGCAGTTCAATAAATATCGATTGAAACTGCTTGAGACTAAAAGAGATTGTTCCTAAAATCACAGCTAAGAGAAATATTGTTTAAGGACAGAGTTAGAATATTTGACCTTAAAGAGCACAGCGTTTGTAAAAATTGACCTTCGTTGGGTTGTAACACGGAGCCGAGTGTTACAATACATTAAGTATTGTACAGTGTAGCGAAGGCAGTTCATGGAGTAGACCGGTTTCTTCCTAATTGGAAACTCATGTACTGGCCAGAAATTGCCGCGGACAAGGCTCGAATCTGGGCATGTCTGCTTCGGAATCTTGGTGCTCTAACCAATGAGCTATCCTGCCGCACACTACGCACAATTTTCAGTCATATACTAACTAATGTAACTCGGTTAGTTTTTTTGCGTCGATGACATGGTCTTTGCCAACGTTGTGTTTATGAGACTCGCAATTATATTAAGCGTCAGGACTTATGGGCTGTAGATTACTATGAGGATAATAAACCAGTAAGAATACCCGTTTCAATTATTAGTGGCGGATACGACTGTTCGACTGTTAGATTTTGACTTTTAGAGCGCATTTACGAGCAATTTTGACTGCGAGACATATTGTATATACCAAAGTAAACTTTTTGCGATGAAAAGGCCGCAGACCAGACGACAAGTATTGCTAAGAAACAAAGAGCAGTTTATATCCGACTAGTGGGTGTGCATTCAGGAGACTGATTCGGCGTTATTGTAACCGCATGCGTACACGAAGGCAATATGTACGATAGTGTCGCGGTTTCAGCTATTAACTAAGCTAAAAGCCACTCGTAAAATGATAGCAACCGGGACACTTGAACCGTCG